>JAUZNK010046514.1:11831-33324 GCA_035046665.1 Euphysa ruthae | reverse complement strand
GAATGAGGTGACCAAACTGTTTTTTAGAACAAAGGAAAGGAGTTATTTATAGAAAAGTTAAACCAGAATATATTTACAAAGAAAAAATATTTATAAATAAAAAAAATAATAAATGAATAAAATAAACAGAAAGCCAGAAAAATAAGTAAACAAATAAATAAGAGAAAAGAATAAGAGATAAATAAATTGCTCATAAGTAATAACAAGAAAGGAAATTATGGAAATAGGTACAATACTCTTGTTATATATAATAATATTCTTGTTGTGATAAAGCAATCAGCATATAAGTGAGAATTAAATGATATAACGATATTTAAGGTTTTCATAAATTTACCTCTTAAGTGAAGTTCAATTTTTTAACCAAATGATTTAGCAATTTCAGTAACATTCGAATGTAAGTAACTGAATTCAACCCATAGAATGTTTTCCTCACTAGAGGTTTTATTAAATGTGAATTTGATGAGCCTCTAGATTTATATTGTCTAGTTTTATGCACTAGTTGAAAATGATTTTGAAATGTTTTTGAAAAAATTCTGTTAGTAAAATCATAAGCAAAGACTATATTGTTAAATTTAAGCATATCTCCAAACTTAATAATTTTGCCCTGGTAAAATAGTTCTTCAACATTATCATTTGCTTTCTCGAAGCTAATGATTCTTAGAGCTTTTTCTTGCAACCTTTCATTTTCTTGAATAGCCTGATTCCTCTGTTGCCCACATATTTAGAACCCATATCTCAAGTAAGAGTCCTTAGCAAGTTTTTTCCCACATAATAATATAGTTTGGCAAGGAGTGCAGTAGTTAGTTGTGTTGAGTGTCCACTTATGACGTTCAACGATAAAAACGTCTGAGTATGGCTTGATTTTTTGGCTGCTTAATCTAAAGTCTAATTTCTTTGTAACCAGTTTGTTTAGAGAGCGAAAAGTTATTACTTCAGTTTTAGATACATTTAGAGAAATTAGATTGGCTCGAAGCCACTGAGTAATATTTGATCACGATTTACATATTTTTGTTTACTTTTTAAAAGGTGTATCACCGTATAGTATGTTTGGATCTTCAGCAAAATGATACATTAGAGAAAATTTCATGACTCTTTTTTGATCATGAATGTATACAAGGAAGAGAAGTGGTAAACCAAAAGTAATTTCATTAGCACCTGATAAGGTTCCTTAAATTCTTGTTTTGTGGCGTTTTCCTTTTAAATATGATTGAAAAAGAAATACGTGAGATATGTAATATGTGAGAACTATGTGAAATACAGGTTCCGATAACTAGTTTTTAAAATGTTTTAAAATTGTATTTGATAAGCTATAAGGTTCAGTAGCTTTCCGGTAATTTAATGATCATATGAGTCTTTCGATTTCATCTTGAGTACTTGGCTTGAGAAATAAAAATTTGTGATAACTATTTTCTAGAAAATCATAATAGGTTTATGCTACAGTAGCGAAAAATTTTTAGATTCATTCGTTATATGCAGTTTATTAGAAACAAATCTTCCATTAATACTAAATCCATTTACATCTTCCCCTCCTTTATTGTTAAAGTTGATAAATTCTTTAACATCCTTCAAGATCATATTATCATGACTTTTACCACACTTAGATCTTAATATCGTTACTTTTGACACACTTCCAGATTTTAATATAATTACTTTTAACGCCCTTCCAGATCTTAATATAATTACTTTTAACGCCCTTCCAGATCTTGATATTATTAATTTTAAAGTTATTACTTTTAAAACCCTTTCAGATTTTAATATTATTACTTTTAACACCCTTCCATATCTTAACATTGTTACTTTTAACACCCATCCAGATCTTAATATCATTATTTTTAACGCCATTCCAGTCCTTAATATCAATACGTTAAACAACCATTCCAGATCTTAATATCATTAATTTTGTTATTTTGGAAATAGTTCTGATAATACGCTCCTTACTTTTTCTACAATTTGTAGAATAATCTTTGTAGTACAAAGATTATTCAATATGTTTCCATAATTTTTGAAATTGCTATGTATTTTTTTTCTTTCTGTCATAAATTTGAAAACTTTATGACAGAGTTGGTTTCCTTATTTATAGATGTTAAAATCCCTGTTGTTATCCAAGGTTTCTTTGAGATATTTGCTTCAATTAATCTCATTTTTCTTGTATAGTGTATGAATATCTAGTAAGCTATTTATTGATTCTAAAAAGATCTGAAGTGATAGGTTTGGATCATTTTCATCCAATTTATACTCGATAGGTTATTACGGACCACACCTTGCTGGAGATTTTTAAAATCTCTATCCTCCTTAGTTTTATTATCATGGATTCCAATGAGGATTTTCTGTTGGAACGCGCTTAAATTGACACAAGTGGTCTAAGACAGGTGTATTGATATTTTCAGAAATACTATTTTTTTGTAAAGATATTATAGAGTGTGTTGTAATTCTGGTAAGGATTAAAATTTTAGGTGTCACAGAGTTGTTACCACATTATATCAGGGAAGTCTGAGACTGATTCTTTATTCTCATTTTCTAAGAGTCTATATTAAAATCTCCGACAAGAATTATATCTTTCATTTCAAATGATATTTCATAGAATAGTTCTTGAAGATAATAATCAAGAAACACATTGTGGTCCAATTTTGGATGTTTGTATATGCAGCCTACAATTGTTTTTCTTTTTTTAGAGTTTAGTATTTCAATGAAGAGCTCTAATTCTTTTGGTTTTTCTATATTAAGATCTTTCTTCACCTTATGTTTGGTTTCCTTCGATATGTAAAATAAAGCTTACTTTCTGTAATCCCAAAAATATTACTATCATGTTTAATTGGTAATAATAGATGTGAAACTTATCAAAGTGAAACGATGTATAAATGCAATGTGCTAAAAGCTTTTAAATTAGGGTCAATAGCCTTATTGAAAGCAGCGTCATCATATTACAGGCAGTTATGGTTTTGTTCATCTTCTAACAAACCATTAATTTGGTCTCCAAAATTCTAAGTTTTTTAACTCATTTGTTTTTCTTAAGAATGTTTAGAATGTTTCAGGGTTTTTAAATTTACTGAATGGCATGTCTTCTTTAGAGCAATTAATGCATTTCCATGGAAGGTCTGATTTTTGAAGTATTTTATAGGTCTTACTATTGATTTTATTACATTTTACATAAACCCAACGCTCACAAGTTTCAAAAAATACAGCTTTATGATTTTTAAACACTGTTTTATCACAAATGGAGCGAGGAAAGTTAACTATTGTAAAAATGTGTTAATTTACATTTTTTTTGCGCTGTGCTCAATTTTTTCTTTTTTGTTTAATAAAAAGAGAGGCAAGATATAAACAAAAAAAATAAAAAGAAAAAAAAAAAAAAAAAGGAAGAAAGAAAAATGATAACATAAAACATCTGGTCAACTATAAAGTTGTGCTCATACCTAACTTTATTTGCAAATATGTCTGTAATGATTTTACAGTTGTTTTCATCTTGATTTTTTTCAACTCCATGAAAAACTAGCGTACTTCTCATTGATCTGTTCTGTAGGTCATCAAAGTTTACTAATAGCTTTTTATAATTTTTCTCAAGTTGATTATACTTAATTTTCATATCTTTTTCAAGCTCTAAAATGCTCCGTTTGTTATCTTTTGCTTTCTGAAAAGCCTCATTTGCTTTAACTTCAATCTTGGCTATTGATTCTTTGAGTTTTTCATGGTTACTTTTCGTTAAGGCATTAAGCTGGTCCAATCTAGCGTTGTTGTTTGCAATACCGTCTTCTTTACTGATTACGATGATCTATTATACATATTTTGTGATTTTGTATAAGCTATGTACTTATAGTGTAATTAGATTCATAAAATTAATTGATATTTACCATAATTTGCTCTTCGGACAAAAAAACATCCCGTCTTTAAAGCTAGAAAAAAAAAAAAAAAAACGTAAAAAGTTACGTGTATGCTACTCCCACTAGAGCAACCCCAATCACATGCTCCATGAACAATACTCAACAATACTCCATCTATAGTAAAACAAGATTTCCATATCAAGTTTGCTCGGACAAAAATCAATGATTATTAGCTGATATTTGTTTACGAAAAAATGCTACGTCGAAAAATATTTCCATATGTTAAATTAAGTACTCGCCGAAAAATTTGTCTACTCGCAGAAAAAAAGCGGTTTTCCCTCAAAGTTTATAGACTTGCTGTAACTCTCCTGAGAAAACTTTATCTTGAAGAAACGTAATATGCAATACTAGCCATGAATGTGTTTAGAGGTCAGTATACTGAAACTTTTAAATAGAAACTACAAGAATTCAACGTCTTAACTGTCTAAGTTCTAGCTAACATAACGAACATTTTTCAACCTTTGAACATGACCGTAAACAGGCCAGCGAAGCTGTTCATGAGACGCAAATTTAACGGTTGGTATAGTGCTCAAACGGAAAAAGAACTGAAAGACAGTTACACCCTTTTCAAACAACCTTGTAAAAGAATTTTTTGTTTTTTTACTAAGACTCTGTAAACTCTGGAAATCAACGATTTTTAAAATTAAAAGCTGTTTTCCAATGAATGAATGAATGAATAGTAGACTAATCGAGTGGCATCCTTGAGATAGGTTAGAAGTACAATACTATTTTAAAACGAAAACAATAAGCCACCAGAGTGAAGTATGTTTTAAATTTTGGTAAAAAAATAGTTTATATATTTTGTGTGTTTGAAATTAATTCAAACGTGCTTTTAGCTTGTCATCTGGAAGTTTTTGCTCCCATAGTGAATTTATTGTTTTAACCATGTAAAACAAAGTTTAGTCAGTTTGGAGTTTCCGACTTTCCAGTTCACTTCAGAGTTTTATATGTTCAAGATTTTATATACACACATAATTTTTATTACTGTTATTCATTTAATTATGTTATATTTTGTAAATTTAATAGTGAAAACAACTTGTATTAATGATAACTATGCTGAACTGAAATATATGTGTGCATTTATAGGTGGGCCTAGCTCATCTTTGATGAGCTCATTTTCCAGTTGTTGCAATAAAGTTTCCTCGACTCGACACGTTCTGCTTTATCAGCAGCAGTCTTTGGAAGATCAAAGAGGTCGTTTTCAATGTCATCAGGAGCCCAAATACTGATTTTATTATCATTTTCCTGCTCACCCTCATCGCACTCGACATTAGTCTTGGCGGAGGAACCTTTTTTCACACTCGACATTAGTCCTGGTGGTGTAATGTTAAGTCATGATTTATTTTCCGTTTCTTATTAGATGTTTCACCTGAGTTACCCTCTCTAATTTTATGAAGTATATCTTCTAGGATATATGCAAATTCAGTAAAGCTTCATAACTTGAGCCATAACTTGTTGATTTCGAGTTTGTGGTTTCTCGAAAGCACCCCTAAATGTTTTCTGTCGTAAAAGACAATGTCTCAGGCGAAATATTATCCTAAGTACTTTCCTTAGTCATATTAAAACAAATCTTATTTGTTTGTTTAGTATTTTAATTAGACTGACGTCTCGCAATTCGTACCAATTGTGGCAACGAATTTTCGGAGAAGAGTTTTCCAAGAAGACTGGCAATCAACTTCAACCTTGGGCATGGCTGATAAGACCACAATGAAGTCGAAACAGGCTGTCCTATGCTAGGTTCGAAGCTGATACTCTCGCTAGGAGATGAGCATGTATATGTTGCGAGATCAATCTCAAATGATATCTACCATCTACACCTGAAATAACAACAACAATAACAATATCCACAACACCACTACCACCACTAGATATTCCAACAATAAATGGAGCACGAATGGTTTTTAAGATAATAGCCAACCACAGTGAGTATAAAATTTTAAATAGCTCCACGTTTAATTTAACCGACAGTTACCGATGTATAACACGATGCTGTTCGGTTAAAAAAGGTAGACAACGAGAATAATTGTATCTGGATACAAAATCATCGATGCAAATGTACTAAATGCCTGTTTGAAAGACTTAACCACTGTCGTGTAAACACTGTCGTCACCTCTTGCAATTAGACGAAGCGAAGACCCACAATATAAAAATGGTTTAGCCGAAAACTTGATTTTGTGTTTTAGTTATTGTAAAGTGACAAGTACAGGATTTTACTCTAGGACACGCGTTAAAGATATGCATAGAAACAAGTCTTTCCTTTGACATAAGTCTTAAATCCGTATATGCATCACAACCTCTTGGACATGCAGGACTAAAATCGTTTATGTCGAAAATAGATTTACTTGCTCCTTTAGAATCGCAATCCTATCAAGTTATTTTAAAATCACTTATAAAGAAATATTTTGACATCGCAGAAGTTGTTATCCAAAAAGCAGCAAAGCGACTTGTTGAGATCATCGAGTTAGAAACTCCGGTTAAAATTGAATTGATGGCTGATTGGAAAACTGTTGTAAATGCAGCAGTTACCATTGATGGTGCGTGGCAGCGTCACGGCCATTGCTCAAAGATTAGTGTCGTATTTATAATGGCTATGAAAACTAATGAGTTATTGGACTATGTAATAAAATCTTTATTTTGTCACATATCAAAAGCACTCTAAAGACGATAAAATCTCTAATGAGTATAAAGTGCGGTTACAAACCACAACAAAGCCTCTAATAATAACCATACTGATTCTTATGGTGAAATAGAGAAAACAGCGGCTGTTGAAATGTTTTTACAATCTATATCTGAGCGATCGTTAAAGTACACCACGTTCATTGGGGACGGCGGTACAGTTTGCTATGGAAAAGTAGTTGCAATACAATGTTGTTAAAGAAGAGTGTGTAAGCCACAAACAAAAAATAATGGGAACCGGCTTACGAGAGTACAAAAGAAAAAAGAAAGGACTAAAACTGAAAGACAGCAAGAAACCAGAAGGGAAAAATGGTTTGACCGATCAAATCATTGATCGAATTTTAAAACTATTATTGTGAGGCAATTCGCAACAACTCTGGTAATTTACAAGAGATGGAGAACTCTGTCTGGTCTATCTTTCACCGTATGTTTGCAAATACGAATTTTTTGATTTTGTCTAAATAAACTACAGACACGAAGCACATAACGGAGAAATCAAAAAAGCTATGATATCTTTAAACAATTGTTAGAAGTGTTTATAGAGGAATTAAAACTAACTTTCACGAAATTGACTGCAATTCAGCTATTGAAACGATTCTTCCAAGGCAATACTCAAAATAAGGATGAAGCTATCAGTGCTATGTTGTGCATCAACTGTCCAAAAACAAAATTCTGGGGCAAAGCAAACGTTTCCTTGGCCGTCGCAGATAGCATCGCGTATTTTAAATTCGGATCCGTATACAAAGTAGACCTAATCGGTACCATCAGAAAATCCAGCGTTTGCGTTACGAAAAGGGGATAAACTCCGGGTTCAGGGGTAACGGCTAAAAAAATCTTAGAACCTGCTTTCGGACTTGTTTCAAATCCTGAAAATTTAGACGAAGAAATGAAACCAAGTTCTTTACATGTTTGAAACATAGCTTCCCTGTCTTAATAGCTGACATTTTGAGTTGTTACCATATTTCAAAGATTCGAAAATTATATCATTGTTTTTTAGTCAGGTAGATAAAGTATTTTTTGGTGTATCATACTTTGTAGCAACTTGTGATTTCATCTTACCTTCTTCTATTTCCATCCGTTTTGGCTTTGACGTTGTAAATCTGATTATCGGTGGGATTTTCGGTATGACACTCATTCTATCTGATGTTAAAAGCAGCAGCCTGCATACTTTAATTAGCCTATGTGTTATGCACATTAAAAATATATTCAAGTGAATCGTTTTATGTAGTTATTTTTAAAGTTGCAAAACGTTGTCATGCCTGTGTGACCTTTTCCGACATCGCGAGAAGCAATAATTGAACGATGATTAATATTATGCATTTTGACCATTTTTTTTCTACTTACTCGACCTACTTTTCATAAATTTATGCTCCCATGGACAACAATGAAACTCTAACTTCGCTAACAAATATAAACCATTACGGCCCATTGGCGAAAATTCAGCAGTTAGTTTACATGTCTCACATTCTGGACAAGAAAATAGGTTAAAAAGTTCCTCCAGCATACCAGAGTTTATGAAGAAATAATGCTCTGCTGAAGTCATCGAGGTAATGAAACTCGACTGAAAATTTAATTTCTTCGCACTCGTGGAAACGAAACAAACGTGGAACATCAAGTGACTGAGATGAAGAAATATTCAAACATTTATTCGAATTTATTAGGTGTTGTTGTTAGATCTGTTCTATTCCTTGGTAGTATTAACATGAAAATTGTTGCGATTTCCCTTTGTATATACATTTTTCATCCTATTAAATAAGATCATTTTAATTACTTATATTTATTTTATATTTCGTTTTTGTTTAATATTAGAAACAACCCCAGATCCCCAGATTATTGCACAAATTCTTTTGGTCATTACTTTGTCATAGTTTTTAACTATTTGTAATGTCCATTGCACTGCATTTAAAATTATGACAGCTAGTTACTCATACATTTTATAAATAATATGTTGATTTATAAAAAGTTAATTTATATTTTATTAAGATTTCATAATGTAGTTTTTCATTTGCAAGAAAAATATTTGATTTGAAGGTTCCTCATCATTAATATTTTCTACTGCTGATTCAGATTTGTTGACTCTACGTTGCCAGCAAAGATTCAACCACAGCAACGTAGACAGCATGAAGTGGGGAGAAAATTGATAATTATTCCTATACATACTTGGAAAAAATTTGTAGAATTTTTTTTCTAGGTCATTTTGGAGACAGAATTAACCTATTTCAATAGTTGATGCATCTGAACTGAAGTTTATTTTTTTAGAATATACACAGTTTAAGCTATTATATTAATTAATAATATATTTTTTTAAAAAACATGAAAAAATTCACCCTTAATGCATTATACTTATCTTTGATAGATTATGTATTCAACTTGTGTTCACTAGTAATTGTCGCCTTGGTAAAAATATCTGCATAAATAAATAGAATTCGAACGTGCATTCGAAATATACATTTTCCAAACTTGGATTAAAAGGGTTGTATCTTGCAAATTGCGATTTTGAGATATCTGCATTTGAAAAAAATGGTAAATTATAATAATGTTCCCAAACAGTTATAAGCAAAGGTTATTTGTTTTTAGAAAAACTTTTTCTCCGTTGCAAGAAACAATATTCACTGTTGATAAACCAATAACCAAGTTGTTGTTGCTCTTAGACTTTCAAAAATCAAAAAAGGTTCTATCGCATTTTAAATACTTACAGTCTGCACTTACTACAATGGGAATAGATTTTAAGACTTTGGATTTATAAGAATTATTCTAAATAATACCTATAACTTTACAAATTTTATTGGATAAAATCGAAGAAATACACGCTTATTATAAGCACTTATAATCTTAAAGATGTTTTGAGGATTTTAAGTGGTTGCAGTGAAATCTCAATGTTAATAGATCGAAAAGAAGCAGGCTCCATTGTTTAGTTATTCCTATGGAATCATAATATCATCTATCAATGATTGGCATTAGATGTAACATTGATTTTATGTCATCTTTTTCTGCTTGAGATACTTGTTTATTCGATATTTCCTTGTGGACACCAGGATTTTTACTTCAGGTTCTGGAGTACTCTCTATTACCTGAACTGGATAGATGTTATTTGATTTGCGGCGGCTTACTTGCGTTCTTTCTCTGATGGAAATCAGTGTCTGAAAGAAGTAATTTGTATTTAACAGTAAGTAGCTCATCTTTCGAAAACATCAACTGATATACTTTAGTGTACTGAACATTGGAGAATTAGAGCATTTTTAAAGAATTCTGAAAGTCCTTGAAGTCATCATTTTTTATCTGTTATACGCGATAAGGACGATTTCTAGTAACTTTCAGAAGGATTCAGGAATGATATTGGTGAATAGAACTCTGTCACTCGCATTGCAAGTTCAACCTGCTGGTGCGTGTTATCACATTTTTGTACACAAGAGTGGCCAGCTAATGAATACTTCATTGTTGTCATGTTTATCTGACCTTGTCTGCTCAAAAACTTAAGAATGGCTAGCAAGATATGGGAATTTCTGTTTTGAGGGACACAGCTATCCGACGAACAAATCAATTCTGTTATATTTGATCTATGGCAATATTCTATAGAATTTGTATGAATGCAAGGGCAATATCGTTTCCTGCAAGACCTGACGTACAATCGGCCACAATTGCACGAAAGCTTCCTAGCTATGTACAAATCATTAAGATTATTTTCTTCACTGCTGATCGGTAAATTTTGACTTTTTTTAATAATGATCTCCTCGCATTTTTCACATCTATAGGTTTTTTGTATACGAAAATTTATGTTAAAAGATGTGTTGAAAAGAAAGCAGTAGTACGGAAATTTGATGTGGGGCTTTTCCTCTGTGTCGCATTTCTCTTTACAGAGATCATACATCTTTTGAATGCTTTACCCAGACTCCAGATATTTTTTATTTGTTCTAGCTCTAAAGTAATAGAAATCAACGCCAGGAAAGGAATTCATGTGCTTGATGATTTCTTTCTTCTGCTCTTCAGTCACTTTGCGATGGTTATCGTGTTTGCCTTGACTGTCCGGTTTTAAGATACCAGTAACTTTATTTTTCTTTTCCTGTAAAACATCTTCTGCGACACTGCTAAAGGAGACAGATAAAAATACTTGCATACTCTAAAAGAATTTTTTCCTTTCATTAGAAAATATGTATGGTTGAATTTTTAAGGTCCATCGTTATTTCCAGACACTGAAGAGCAAATGGATGTTTAAAGAATTCTTCCATACGTGTCGAGCTTGTAGAAGAATACACTCTCCTGTGTTTCTCTGTCAACTTTCTGAGCGCAATTGAATTTACACCTAGTTGTACAGTCTTTTTTTGGTACGATTTTTTTCGCTGCAACTGCATCACTTTTACTGTTCGTATATTCTTGACCTGATTCGTGGTCCTTTTTACGCTTATTTGCTTTCCAGTCAGGTATATTGATTGGACGCTTTCTAGAGTTCGGCTTTTTCTTTGAAAGCTCAGCCACTTTTAAACATGCTAAATAGGAACTATCGTGCAAGATTTTACTTCGTTTTCGATTTCTTCCTTATTAAAAATTTCTTCAATTATTTCGTTTTACTTCTCTGCTTCTAAAGAAACAGACTCTGGGAAATCCGAAAGTAAACTGATTTCAAAGTCTATGGAAGCCTCAAAGTTATTAGAGATCTCGTTTTCGCTTTCAATCCTAAAGAAAATAATGTTCAACTTTGACCAGAAAACTAGAAAGTCGCCTTAATTTTTTGTTTCAAATTATTTTTATTTCGTACTAATCTTAGTCAAGTAGGTGAAGACCCAAAAAAAAAAAAAAAATGAAAATGAGAAGAACATTTCAAAACTGCCTGGAACTGTAAGGTGACTTAAGTCATCTGACTTAACTTGATCTTTCTGGGATTGCTAGATTAATGGGCACTCCTTGCGGTTTGTCATTCATATCTGAAAGGATCAGACAATCTATTATTTTATCATTTATTATACGAACTCATCAGTTGGCAATGGTTTCATTCATAAATCATTGGTAAGTTTAAATTATTAATTACTCACAATTCTCAAACATCATCTGAAGACATCTGAAAAACGTTTCCGGCACCTTTCATCGCTAAATATCTTGGCTGTCTGCTGCTCATTTTAAAGTTAGTAATAAAGTATGGAAAACATTTTCATCAATATCTTTGTTTAATATTTTCGTTATAAAAATAGAACTTTCGAATTTTAAATCGAACGTGAAATAGAACTTTGTTTTACTTATGCTCGAAGAAAACAATGAAAAAAATTTCAAATAATGGAAAAGGTTCTGTCACGGAAAATATAGAGATAAAACCTTTTTTATCTGCGGAAAAAACATGATAGAATCTATTTCTTTTAGTTGTTTGGAGCTGTAGAATTTAGCATAACCATAACGTTAGTTGAATAATTCAAAACTTAATTTATGCTGAAAATAAAATATTTATACAAAAAACTCGATTTTTCAATCTTTTTTGGATAGAGCCCTTTTTATTACAACCACCAGCCTCTAGACGGCTTGTTTGTTTATTTATTGTTTGCTCACTTTTTGATCACGTGATCTAAGTTTCCGAGAACAACGATTTCGAACAATAGACTTCCAGACAGGGTTTTTTTTAGATGGACTATGTTCAACTTGTGCTTTCAAGATATAAAAAAAAAAAACGGAAATTATTTGCTTGCAAGATCAACTTTCGATTACCTTGATTACAACTTTGGAAGTAGAATCGTTTATTAAGGAACATGTGTACAAAGACATATGGGCACCAAAACAAGACGAAGAGTGATAAATTTCCATGGAGCCTAATTATCTAAAAGAAAATTTCGCAATATGTATAAAAGTAAATGAAAAAAAATTTCCAGGCATTTAAAGAAATGCTCATCAGGAAGGTTTTGCGAAAATAATCTTTTACTTCTTGTGTAATGATTCATTTTCAAGTGCTTGGACAAAGTTTACTAGAAAAAAGTGTAATCTTGGTGATTGAAGAGGGCGAGTCCCATGCAAATTGACTCTATTAGGGCAGACACAATTTGTAAATATTCTACGCCAAGATTTAATTTAATTAAAATTTTTAAATTTAATTTAACTAGATTTGATTAAACTAGAAGAAATTTAAAATTAGAATTCGCTTAGTGTTTTTATTTCCTTTTTCGAAGTAAAAGTTATTTGAAGAAATAAGGCAACGGGGGAAAATATAGTAATGTTCATAGGATCGCAAAAAACAGTTCGAGTTAATAAAAGTACTTAAACTTTGTTCGAGTTACCAGGAGTTGACTTCATTGTCAAACCAGTTTATAAGTTTTCTCACCCGTATCCTCCCGTTCAACCACTTAAATTTGGACAGAATAAGGGCTAGAGATTTTTGGATGAGTAAAAATTTCTTGCAAAGCAAAATCATTATTGCATATCTTTTTGTAAGCAGAATAATTGCACGAGTTGCATTTTTATGATTTACTTCCTTTTTTATTGCTAAAAAACAGAGGTTCTAAGTTGCTGTTTCTCATATTTGTTCGATTAACCCTTCTTCGTGGAGGTTTAGAATAACTGAACACTATATTTGTATATTTTAATAAATAATATTCCAAGTGATGGAGCATAATGAATCAATATGTAAATACTGATTTATGCTTGTTGATTACAAAGTTTTATAAAATCTCATAATTTTTAACGAGGGTGGAGGTATTGCTTCTACTCTTTCATTTTTTTTTTGCCTGAGTAGTTTTAGAAGTTTGATATTTGTTTTTTCATTACCAAGCTTATTAGATTCAGCACAAATTTATGTCAAGGTATTTTATAGTAACAGTAAAAGCGTTTATGTGTGCATGGTTTAAATGATATTGAGACCAGCAGTCCTGTTGGAGTTCCTGGAAATCCACTTTCTTTTATCCTGGAAACCTCCTGAAATTCCCTATGTTTGTGAAAATATCCTAGAAATCCCTTGAAACTTTTTAAATCTACTTCTTTTTTCCAAGTATTATTATTTCCTTAATTTGTTTTATTGATTACTAGACTCATTGGGGGCATAAATTTGCTATAAAAACTATATGTCTTGATTTATCAAATGCATATCAAAGTTCGCCTAGTGTAGTAAATTTTTAAGGCCAAGGAATACACATAAAGACAACATAGTTTACAGCCAATGAAAAATGTCCTGGGAATTTTTTGAAATATCCTGAAGATGTCCTGGAAATTTTTTTTTCAAGGCTGGCCACCCTTTTAATTTACATTTCAAAAATATTGGCTATAATGTGTGGTCTAATTAAATTTTGATATATAAATTTCATTTTTCAAAATCTAATTCTAATATTATGGCTTAAGTCTAAAATTCGTATTTAAAACTTTGAATTTTCTTGTTTAGTCCAATAATAAAAATGTCTCGACCCATCCGACCATCTGCTAGCAATAATGATGATACAAGTATCTTTCGTATCCCTCCATATTACTACATCCACATATTGGACCAAAACACTAATGTTACACGAGTCACGGTTGGACCCAAAACTTACATTAGACAGGATAATGAAAAAGTGGTGTTTGGTCCACAGCAGATGATTACGATACCACCAAGAAATTATTGTGTCATTGAAAACCCTGTGTTGAAAGACGATAAAAGCAATGTTATTTTAGATAAAAATGGACAGGCTAAACTCAAACATGCAGATTTGGTGGGTTTAAATTTTTTTGATAATATAGCTCAAATTAATTTGAAAAATGTTTTTTTAAGTAGTCATTATTTTTGATTATTTTGATATGACAGCAGTATAAAGTTTTATTTCAGTCCAGTCGATAAAATGTGAAATTTCGTCCAAAGATCTAATTTTTTATTTTTTAAGAAATCATTCTTCAATTCTTCTGAAAACTGAAAAATTGTTTTCTTGTAAATTTTTTGAGAAATTTCAAATTTGGTTTAAAAAATAGTGGAGTTGGTTGAAATGGCGTTTTTTCGATTTGACAAAATTTTACTTAATTTTATAAATTAAATTTATACTTAATTATTACATATAGCTACATTTCTTTTTTATAGCATAGCGGTTATTTTGAAAATTTTATCTGCGCCAGAACATACATACATGACTGATGAAAGACACTTATTTTATAAATTTACCAATTTTTTATATAGGGTATTGTTATTATTCCTGATTATTTTGGTATCTCAACCATTTGTATAAATAATTTATTGCGCCCAGGCTCTAAAACATGTCAAGTTTGATCCATAAAATTAAATTTTTACTTTTTCTCTGCAACTTTTATTCTAAGTTGTAATTGATGTTAGAAAATATTGTTTCTGAGCATTTTAATGATTTGGTTATTTATAAAAGATTGTATAAAGCAGACTCGTTAGATTTGTTCCAAAATTTCTTTGTATTTAAAATTTTTTAAATAAAATTCCATAGTTTCCATCAGTGACTAACACTTTTTTTTCAAAATTGTTATGAATTTTTAGGAAAATAGTTGCTTGGAAGTGAGGATTCTAGATTAAAAAAAAAAAAAACAAAAAACATTGCTTTTAAGTACCAGATCCAAAATTTCGGTCACTAGAGGCCTAAACCAAAAGCTTTATAATTTTCTCAAAATATATTATTACTTCTTTTTTAATTTTTCTTGAGTTTAGAAGAATTTATCTATTTTGTTAAAGTACGTAAATTCTTTTCTGACTAAAATTTTTTGATATGTCAGAAAATATTGTTTCTGATATGGCTGTTTTAATAAATTTTTTGAGCCAAGCTCCTGTACAAGTAAAAATTGAAAAAAAAAAAAAAAAAAACAATGATTGTAAATATTTTTAATGAATACTTTACTGAAAAAGTGATCATTTCATGTATAGTGAACCAAGAACAATAGAATTGAATGATCCCAAAAAGATTTTGAATTTTATAGAGAATTAATGTTATGATGCATCATGAACTAAACGCTTTCCAAGACAGTCATTTAATAATATGGTAGCAGTCAAAGGTTATGGTACCAATGTCATATCTCATGTCTCCAAGACTGCAATAGCCCAAGGCCATGATGTAAGCATATAGAGTATACATTCCAAGACTGTGAATGCCATGCTGGTTGCAGTATGCTCACCCTGTCTTGTTTCTAAACCTAGACACATAATCGGGGTAGGTTTACCAAGAACCTAAGACCTACCTGAGCCTTACTCTGTGTAAAAGTGGCCTGCCTAGAGCATGTAAAATTAGATTAATAAATACGATATACATTAGCATAATGCCCTCACACTGGGCACGATTTAGGGGTCACAATGAAATAGCCTTTGTTTATTCAATAAATCTTTCAATGTGATATTTTAAAATCTTAAATGAAGAGAGCTGACATTTCAAATTATCTAAAGAATTTTTTTTTTTTTTAGATTTTTTTGAATTTTAAGCTTCTTGAGGCACATTTCCTTATTTGAGCATTTTGGGCTAAAAAGTCATATTTCCTCATAATTTGAGTTTGTAACACAGATGTTTGAGTAATAAGATGCTCAATCTGAAGAAAAATCGATTTAAAAAAGAAAGTCTGAAATTTTAATCCCTTTCAGTTTATAAGGCAACTTTCCTTATCCGGGCATTTCGGGCCCAGAAAGGCTGTTTTCTCATAGTTTCAGTTTGAGACACATGTTTGAGTAGAAAATGAATAAAAAAGTCTGATATTTTGTTTAATTTCAGCTTGCAGGGCAATTTTCTTTATTTGGTCTGGAAATAATTTACCCAAAAATAGAGTTTGTAAGACAATTAAAAAATGTTTGAGTATTTAAAAGATGCGTATTGATGAGCCAGATTGACTGGAATAGAAAAAACTAAACATTGTTTGAGTATGAGGCCTTCAAAGGCATTTATCATTGATGTCTTAAAATTCAATTATAACAGTACATTCGGTGCAAGTTCATCATATATACCATCTGATGTTATAACTGATCTGTCATGATTTAATGTCTCATTTTTTTGACTGCATATAGAGCAAAGAGCAAAAAGAATCGTTTCTATTCTTTAATTAAAGGTTTAAAACTTCAGATTCACTTCTTTCCAATTAACATGACATAGCATCTTTCAATTGATGAACTGGTGAGATCTTATTTGAAACACATTCCAAATATCTTCTTACAAACTTTTTGTTGCTCTCTAAAGCTTCCTCTGATAGGGTACCAAATGGAGCATCTAGTTTTTTATTGTCTTTGTAGTTTTGAGAAGCACAACTAACAATAGCATTGGCACTATCCTCATAGAAAAATTTCCTAACTTTATTACCACCATTGGATGTGCCACCTTTATCATTTGCATCACTAACCTGGTATGAAACAAGCCTTCTCTTATTTTTCAAGATATCTTTAGCATTTTCTTTTCTAACACAAATGTGCTGACCAATGATGGTTTTTCTTTCTATCCAACATTGGTTGTATTGATAAAGGATTTTGAGGAACCAAGTTAGGTGTTGGTAATACATCCACCAACTGTAGCACAGAGTTTGCTTTGAAAAAGTAGTACACACAACAACCTGGCATAAACCCATATCGTGTGCCCAAATTGAGCCTTATGAAGCACAGTTTTTGCCTACGATTTTTTTGCATATGGCTTGCTCTCTCGGTTTGTCTAATTTTCCAAAAATGTAATAAAGCCTTGTCATTCCTGTTATGAAGGATGAATGGGCATGGGCATATATAATTATAATGCACTTAAATAAATTTTCATTGTTTTGATCCCGACCTGAAAACATGTGTTTATTGACTTGTGAACAAAATCATTTGTATCCCCACAAACCTTTTTGATATGTACTCGTTGTAACTGGAGAAAGTGACTAAGATTTATAAGCATTATGTCGTAGTGAATAGCACTTTATTTATTGGTACATACCATCTTTTCATGTTTTTACGGGTGCACCTTTGACCAGTAAACAAGATAATAAAATAAGCTCAATATGTTCCGCTTTCAAATGAAAAAGAATAAAGCTCTGAACAATATTTGCTTGTTGGCCCACAATTCTTCCCAGGTAAGCATGGCTGCTAAAATAGCAAATAGCTTCAAGAAATTAATGTGGTATTGGTGGTTTTTGTATGGCTATGGTATCAAGAACCTTGAGTTGCTGAAAACTGCCCTGAAACCTACTCCGGATGTATAAGTGTATAATTTTAACATGTGTTGCTCATGTTTTTGGCTACCTTTTCCTTGGATTTGGCACACAAGAAGTAATCGTCTAAGTAGTAGACTATATGAGCCACGAAAACATAGATCGTAATCCACTGAGCAAGTCCTCCATAAATTGATTAAAGATGTATGGTGTCAACCAGGAACCAAAAAGTAGCCTTGTATATACATAGCAATTGCCCTTCCCCTGACAGCCTAACTGTGGCCTCTTGCCTTACCGGGCAAAGGCAGAAGGCATGCTTCATGTATAGTTTAGTCATATGGCCTGGGACCTAGGCTGGGCACCATATCCATGGCCTCAATGAAAGAGGAGTGTTTGACCGAATACTTTTACGCTGAGATCCCTTCGTTTATAGCAGAATGCCATGGAGATGATAAATCTACAATCATTTGATGGGTGTCATCTTTTTTTGGGACACTGAAAAAGGTTAAATATATGACTAACCATTTTTCCGGATGATTCTCTAAAAATTCACACAGAAGAAAAATATTAGTAGGTGATATACCATTGGGAAGAGGAACATATGAAGAGGTAAATCCTTACTATTGCTTGCTGAACCTTCTTTGGCATTGGATCCTTGAGTGTTTACCCTGGAATGCAGAGCATGTGTGTGGGGAAAATGATCTGTTATCGCAGAAGCCTTTTGTGTAGAAAAAAACATTAATATTGCTTGTCTTGTGCAATCTGCTGCATAATGGCCTGTTTGGTTACACCTGAAGCAATTTGGTGATCTTACTATCAATAGGGGTGTGCTTTTGAGCCATAAATTGATCAGATTATCATCAGTGATGCCCCAATGACTGAGCTGGAAATTTACTATAGTCTGTCGTACATCATCCAACCTGCTACTACATACTATGAGGCAAAGTTATTTTGTTTTTTTTTATTATTATTTATTTCCAATAATGGGGGAAGATCTGTGAATATCAAATTTGTTCAGAGATGACCCACAGCTCTGGTGTACTTAGAGCTCCGATTTGAGCTTATGGTAAATAACCGCTCATCCAGACAACCATAAACTTATCGCACCAAATAAAATCGAGTGCTACTCATACGCTGAGTGGGCGATGCTCAGATTTGAACCCGGAATCTTACAGTTGGGAGTCAGATGTCTTACCCACTGAGCTGTCCGGGTACAAGCGGCATGTCATCGTAGCCTGATATTGTATCAGCTAGCCAGTTAGATGAGAGTGGTAGACATGCATGGTTTCAAAGAACTAATCCTTTGCTGCCAGCCAGGACCTGAAGTTAGTAATCTTTTTCCGAGCGGTATCATTTGTGGAGCAAGTCCTAGTAATTATTGCTTTTTTTTCCCTGTTACCCTAAGTAATGCTATAATTAGTAAAGTAAAAGATGTAAAATTGAGCATGTTGATTGGTAACAGCCTTCTCTAAGAGTATATCGCAAATAAACTAAATAAAATACTTTACCTAGCCCTCTGAATTTATGGCGGCATTCGGCAATGCCACCACAAATGCAGCCAAACATAAATTTGGCGGCATCAATATTTTGCCACATGAGTTTCTTTTCTTGATTCTTCGTCTAGAAACTAAAATGTGAATTGGTTCGCTATTTTTTAAGTTCTTACTTATTTTCTGACAGCCAATTGTTCGCACACTCCTACGTCGGTATGTTTTAATCATAAATAAAACTAGCCTGGTTGTATATATTTCCTGGATCTTCTTATGGAAGTTTATATTAATAAATTTGCAGCTAATTTGGAAGTTTGAGAAGCCTTTAAAACTCACGCTATAATTATAACATTATTCCATTTATAAAAAACAATACTGCTAGCCGATAATTCACAAAAATCACTTTGATTATACTTCTAAGGTACCTTGATTTGAAAAGATAAATAGAAAACAAAATAATTATTTTTTTTTAAAGAAATGTTACATCTTTCTTCTGTCTAGTTGCTTTAAAAAAAAACTTAATATTTTGCAAAATAACGATATATATATTTTCTGTATATATATATGAAGCAATTTAATATTTTGCAAAAGAATGATAAATATTTTTTTCTGTCAAACTGGTCAAACTGGCCAGTAAGTAACCAATAATTCAGTGAAATTTAGATAGTTTTTTCAGAATAATTTTAATATTTGGCTCTCGCCTGCAAGGTCTCTTTTAAATTTTGTTGCTGTTCTGTTGTTATGAGTATGCAATTAACTTTACAGCTAATGCTTTGATTATCTGAAAAATACGTGTTCTTATTCATTCTATTTTTAATTTATTTGGTTTTTGAGAAACTACGACAAAATTATACTTTTTGTTTTAATTCGTTTTAAAATAGTTTGAAGAAAATATTGGTTGGCTGAAATTTTGTTTTGAAGAAAGTAACGGTTGATTAAATTGTTTTGAAGAAATGTGTGCTAAATTTGAAAAAAATATTTCGGCCATAGCAGACAAGCAAAAGTTAAGACTAAGAAATGCAGCATTTGAATTGCAGCTCAGTACTGGTGTATAGGGTTCACCATTTGAACTTCCCCCAGCTTGTTCTGCTCATGAATAAAGAGAGAAACTATCTGAATTTATGTAATACACTACAATACATTTGTAAAAAAAGTAACATATATCACCATTTTTGCATGTGAAATTAAAAAATCAGGGTACGCCATTGATCGCGTAGCAGAACACCATGAATATCTTCCAGTGTATGCGATCGCGTACATCTCATTGATAAACCCGAGACCTAAAAAATGTTCTTCGTCACCCAACCATAGTTAGTGAAAGAGGTTTTTTAGGCTGTATCTATTACCGAGCGATAACACTTACGCCATTTACTTCACATGAACTACTCAATAGGCTGTTCGCTTATGGAAAGGCTTGGGGCTGTTGACCTGATTGACTTCTCTTTATATTTGCGAATGTAGTATGAGAATTGCAGTTGAGGCATGAATATATATAGGGGCATTAGATAAAAGTGCTGGACCAATGAGAAAAACTGACTTGCATTATGTAACATGAAAGCAAACTGACAGACAAATCCAAGGTGAGAGTAATGCACCAATAGAATTAAGTGGAGGATAAAACAGTATGTAAAAAAAATCGCAGGCTGACTCAGCTAAACTGACAAATGGCATATCTACATTAATTTAAGAAAACGGGTTTTCTGGCATTTATTTCAAAGCACAAATATTTTAAAAATTTGTTTCTTAATCAATTATCCAAGTTCTAAGAGAGCAGTGGAACAAAAAAACTGTGTGAAAAGAAAAGAAAAAACTTAGCTTTAGTTATATTAAACCATAATCAAAGTTTACATTAACTAAAAATTAACTAGCAGTTTTCACACAAACTTTAAAAGGCATTTGATTCTAAATTTGCTGTGAAGCAAAACATATAGGTTTAGGTTTGTTAAGCATCAATCTTTCTCCTTTATGAGACGGTTTTTGATTGTTAAATAATACAATGTATTAGAAGGTTTGGTTTTAATCATTTTTAGGAAATCCGACTTGCACAAGAACCGTTCCCTCTCTATCCTGGCGAAGTATTAAAGCAACCTCGAACACCACTCACTGTGGTAAATGCAAACACTGCGATCCATCTCAGAGCTATTCTTGATTACACTGATGACTCTGGAAAAGCATATATTGCTGGTGATGAGTGGCTGTTTGAAGGTCCTGGAACATATATTCCACGAAAAGAACTTGAAGTCATTGAGACAATTCGTGCAGCTATAATCAAACCAAATCAAGCTATCAAGCTGCGTGCACGCAAAGAAACACAGGTTAGTAATGATGGTTGAACATCTGTTGTAACCAAAAATAGTTTTTGCCATAATTTTATGTGATGCCATAAGGGGATTTATTCAGATGCAAGTT
>JAUZNK010046514.1:0-11731 GCA_035046665.1 Euphysa ruthae | reverse complement strand
AACATCTGTTGTAACCAAAAATAGTTTTTGCCATAATTTTATGTGATGCCATAAGGGGATTTATTCAGATGCAAGTTTTATTCATTAATCAGACTTATTATGTGTGGGTTTTTGAAATATTTGTTTTTAAGTGCTTTTGAAATTTAAGTGGAACTATAAATTTTTTTTGTAATATTTGAATATCTGACTTAATATAATATAAATTTCTTTAACAAATAATTGTGATGATTTAGGCTTTTTTCTGCTTTTATTTGTCATGTTATTAATGCCTTTAAATTGAGATTTTTAGCATATTTTTTCATCTTTGGACCATGGGAAATTCAAGTCTGGTGTCTGGCAAGAACACTTCACACATAGAAGTATGTTAAAACTCTAAGTCTTACAGTAAACACAGATTATCCTTGAAGTGTTTACTGCAAATGCAGAAGTTAATGATGGTGCTGGTTGTGGTGGTGCTGATGGTGGAGATGATTATGATAATGCTGAGGATGACTTTCAGTGAATCTTGAAAAGCTGTCTCTTTTTTTTCAAGTTTTTCAAAATTAACTGGAAGTGTCCTATTATTTCATTTCTATAGTGAACAACTATTCAATAGGGATAATAGATATTTCTTCCTGTCAAAATTTTACATTCCTGGAACCTGGGCCCGATATCAACTAAATCTTGTCAATTTTAAAAATTACATCTTTTATATTATCTCAGATGCAATGTCTTACATTTGTGTTTACTGTCTTTTTTTTTTGTTTGCATCATAAAAATTTTTTACTGATCTAAGTATCCAAAAATTTTCTCATTTGTTATTCAAGTTATGGAGCTTTCCAAGGACACACTTTCCAAGGACGCAGTTTCTAAGGACGCAGTTGCTATTTTTAGTTTTGTTAGTGAAAAAAGATATTTCTATAAAGGTTCAAACAAATGAGATTTTTAGATTCTTATCAAATTTTGATAGCCCACTCATATGATTAATTCTCAGGTTTTTTTTAAATTTAAGTCAGATTAAGTTTAAATGATTGTTATTAGGAAATCTTTACTATAACAATAGTACCAGGATTAGGTCATGAATGTTTAATTCGTCAAATGGTAAATCATATGCCTATGCCTTGCTTCATGCTAGAATATGGTAAATTCCTTACACAATTACCTCACTGCCTATACTTTTTGAATTTTATTTTTGACGTCATGCTAATGCTGGCAATTTTTAGATATATTTCTTTTTTAAGATTATTATCTTGGCATTACACGCTTAGTTTTTTATCATTTTTTACGTCTGATAGTTGGTAAACCAATTTTTACTCAATGGAGACATTGAACATTGTCATGTCAGAATACCCGTAATATTGCAGTAACCATCTGGTACTATGCTATGAGTTATTCATTCCCAATGGAATATTGACCACACCAAATAGTCTATCCTAGACCATAAATAACTTACTGTGGCAGGGTGCAAACCCATGCTGGAATGGCATAGAGCAATTAGCACATGGGAGAGATGCTTAGATATGTTTATAACGTTTTAACAGTTAACAGAATATTTAACAGTACAATAGACATATACATTAACTGTTACAGAATTTTGTAAGTGTGTAAAAACAACACAGTAGAGGGAGTTTACGATTTACTAAGTCCATTATATCAGGAAAAGACTGCAGGTTATCATTGATAATAATTTATAACCATGTTGATTTTGATAAAGTTTTATTAGAAATTAATTCCCTAGTTAATGAAAAAAGCTAGATTACAGTCGTTTCTAAATTACGAACAGATGTTTTTGGTGATCTTTTATTTCAACTGTCCCTCAGTATTACACAGTAACATAATGTGTGGGCGCACGAGTCCCATGCGCTTAGTGATTTATGACTTGTATCAGTGTGTGTGTATGACCGTTATACCATTCACCACCAGGTCTGTAATATCTATTAATTTATTTTTATATTAAATTTCAGGATAGAGAAGGGAATGAGAGAGTCACTGGAGAAGAATGGATTGTGAAAAAGACTGGAGCTTATTTACCAGGTTCTTATGAAGAAGTTGTTGAAATAGTTGATGCTTATGTTCTTACTGAAAAGGTGTTTTGTCATTTTAGTACATATTTTATTTTTATAGAACTTTAATAACATATTTAGCTTTTTCATGTGAAGATCCTATATTGTTTTGTTTTTTCCTATGTTACTTCATGACTTGCATTATAGGATAGGAAACATTCCTGGATATTTATAGTTACACTGATAGTTTTTTCTTTCAGAATGCTCTTCATATGAGAGCTACTAGAACATTCACTGATGACAAGAAAAAGGTTCGAAAGAATGGTGAAGAGTGGTTGATCACATTTGATGACACTGAAAGTCACATCCCTAACGTATATGAAGAGGTATTATTATTATTATTTTACTTATGATTTAAATATTATATTTTTGTGAAATTACATTTAATTTTTTAAGTGTGTCTATATGAAGACGTCAGCCTTAATGGCTGTCACACATCTGTCACTATCTGAAATTCAAACGTCTTTACAATGTTTTTGATAAGATTGAATTAAAGCAGTAAAAAACTATTAGAGCAAATTACTGGTTTGGGAAATGTTTATTTTAGGGTATGTTATAGAGAAAGCGTTAAAAAGGCTTAAGCCTGCAAAATGGTTTTTCTTATAAGTCAGAGAAGCTAATTATTGAGATATCCAATTTACTCTTCTTTTCACAAATTTGTTCCACTTCTTTAGTATTTTAACTTTACCTTATATTAAATTGCTATATCAAAAACTAAGTAGGAAGGAGTCCAAAAGTATGGGAATTAGTTATAAATTTGATTTGGTCCTTGGGTATGCCAAATGAAATGATAAGTCATGTACCAAATTTGCAGGTTTACGAATTAAGCCCCTGCAAAAGACATCTCTTTAAGTAAAGGTAGCTGAATTTATGTTATGTTTTTATTTCAATATTTTGAACAGCTTTTCTCTACCTTCTGCCATGCGTGGCCTGATTTCTTAGATTTATTTTTATTTTAGGTTGTCAGTAAAGTTAACATCACAACTTTGAATAATAGACAGTATTGCGTAATATGTGACCCTGTGGGAACTGATGGAAAACCACAATTGGGACAGAAAAAGCTTGTGAAAGTAAAATTTTGCATTTTTAACTAGTTTTTTATTAATTTACTGATGGTTTTTAAAATTTCAGTTTTGCTTGAAATAAGCCCCAGTAACGAGGTTTTTTAAAGGGTTGATAAAATACATAGAACCTCTATAACTTATGTAACTTAGTAAAATTTTACAAGATCTAACTAATCTATTCATTCAAAAAAACTTTTATTAACTTATATTAAGGTATAATTTTAATGTCGTGATTTAAATCGTGTTAGTCAAATTAATTTTAATATAAAGGCAAGGTATTTTAGCCCTAGCTATCTAAATTATATAATGCCTCGTGAATTAATTTAATATCTATTTTGTATGTAAATAATATTGCAGGTGTTAATGCTTATGGTTGTGTCTTCTCTCTGAAAATGAAGGTAATGAAAACTAAGCAAAAATTTTGAAAATATGTGAGACTAATTGGCTAATTGAGACTGATTGGCTGACAACAAACTCACTTGTTTTTTTTTTTAATGAGGATTAAACTAAGGCAATAATTTTGTAAGTAAATATGGATATAGAAATAATTGTGAAAAATTAAAAGTAGACATTAAGAAATATTTTCAAGGTCACAATATCTATCATCTGTTCATGACTTTTTCTATAAAATGAATTTTGAATAATGGTTTATTGAAATAAAATTTAATTATGAAAGGGTTTGATCCAGAAACGCATCTCTTATTTTAATCATAGGGAGAGAAATCATTCTTTCTTCAACCTGGGGAAAAGCTTGAGAAAGGCATTAAGAATGTTTATGTTCTTGGTGAAGATGAAGGTTTGATTTTAAAAGCCACAGAAAAGTTTCTGGATGATAAAGTTCAGAGATTACCTGGTGACCGTTGGATGATCAGAGGTTCATGTGAATATGTACCCCCTGTCGAAGTTGAAGTAGTTAATTTTAGAAAAGCAATCCCATTGGATGCTAATGAAGGTGTCTACGTCAGAAACATCAAGACAGGTAAGCGTTTAAGATATTTCAAGAAAATTATTGTGCACTTTAAACTTTTGAATCTTGGGATGTTATTCCAAATGCATTAAAGTTTACCCCTCTGTTCTAAATTTCCAACTTTCTTAAATTATAGACAAAGCTGGGGATGCTCCTGTAGATTCCAGTTTGCCTGTTCATTCATCTGTCTTTGTTTCACAAAATTTTCTCATAAATTTTTAAAAGTTCTCAAAATTCGGTCTTCAAATTTTCAAATTTTATGTAAAATTTAATGACCATAAAAGTCTTGAATTGATCTATATTTCTTCTTGCCTAAAAATCTTATTTCTGTGCTTTAAGATAATTGAAAGTTTTAACAATTTAGGTATTTAAGAATATGTAAAAATTTCTTTGGATAGCAATTTATAGTAATTTATTTTTTTTATTGCTCACATAACGCTATGAAATTCTGAATTATTAAGAATCTTTCGTCAATTTTTATTTTTTATTCTACTACTTGTAATAAATTAGCATAATTAAACACTTCCATCTAATCAAAATTTTAAATAAATACCAGCAAGATTTATAATTTATATAATAATAGCAGCTCCACTTGAACAAATGGTAATCTTGCATAAACACCTTTTAAGATTACTGTTGTTTGTTATATACTTATTTATTTCTTATTTTCAAATTTGTTTATTAAGTGCCTTTCCCACTTTTCCAAAATACCAATTTCCCTGAACTGCTAAAATGTTTATTAGCCGATTGAACAATATACGTTAATACAATGTTTATATCAATGTATATTGATAGCTTTTTTTGACATTTTTGCTTCAGTTTGAGAGTTATGATAAGAAATTTATGAGCATTTATGAAAATTTGTTTTGTGATCAATTGCTGGTTAATTTTAGTGTATCATCCTGGGTAATCCTTAAATAATTGACGATTGTAACAACATGGTAATGATTTATTATAGGGAAGGTAAGATCAGTGATTGGCTGTACATACATGTTAAATCAAGATGAAGAATTATGGGCTAAGACTTTACCACCTGTTGTAGAAGACTTGTTAAGTTCGTCAAAAGATCCTCTAGCTGACAGAAGTGATAGACGAGCTGCAGAGAAAACAACAATCAGAGATAAAACAAAAGTTGTTGTGTTCAGGGTCCCGCATAATGCAGCTGTTCAAATTTATGATTATAAAGAAAAGAAAGCAAGGTATTTTGTTAAGTTTTAATTTCTGAATTGTTGTTTAACTAACTAATACCTAACCTTCGTAATACCCAGCTGTCATAATACCCAGCCTATGATATACCTAGCCTACGTAATACCCAGCCTACGTAAAGCAAACTTACTACCTGCAAATATTAATTCGTTTGAAAAAAGAATATTTCCATGCTTTCCTGGGTTTTCAAAAGTAGAATTAGTTTTAAACCCAGAAATGGAAGACTCTAATGTTAGGGATTTGATTTTTCAATCTATTCTAATAAGTCATATTCAAACATTATCTCGGTTTAACTGGTTTTTCCACCTTTTTGATACAATCACTGTTAGAGTGAATGAGTGATGAGACAGCTCATTAAATACTTTAGGAAAAGGGTAATTAGGAAAAATATGTAAAAATTTATTTTAGCAATTTTAGACACAATCATAAAAAACGCTTTGGAAGATTCCTAAATACTGTGATGGTTAAATATTTATTAAATTATAATAATAACTTTGAAATAGTTTTAAGGAAGCCTTCAGTTTAAAGGAGAGTCTGCTGTACGTTTACGTGTACGAATATATCCCTAAAAGTTATTTTAAAATTTCCATATCTTAATTAACAAATTTTGAAATATTTCTTTCAACCCGTAATCGTCTTCTTTTTTAAGTGCAAGGTTCTGGGTATTCTTATATAAAAAGATATTTTTAAATGGATTTTGCTCATGATCTGCTTTTAGAGTTGTATTTGGCCCTGATCTTGTAATGCTGGGTCCCGATGAGCAGTTTACTGTCCTTAGCATTTCTGGAGGTAAACCCAAGCGTCCAAATGTTATTAAAGCTTTGTGTCTGTTACTTGGACCAGATTTTACAACAGATATTGTTGTAGTGGAAACTGCTGATCATGCAAGGTTGTCACTGCAGTTGTCTTACAATTGGTATGTGTATTTTTATATAGGTTTTAAATGACTCTATGAATGGCTTCTTTCTATCATTTCTATCTTATCTTTAGTATAGTTTTAACTTGAAAGCTAATCACTATAACTTTTTCTTTATGTTATTGATGATTTAGGGTGGCAGTTTGATTCTGTTTTCAATAAAAATTAATTTTTGTACAAACCTTTTGTTATTTTTTTGACTTTATTATCTCCATTTTCTATCTTTGTTCAAATCTAATTTAGGAGAAATGTTTTAAATAAATCCTTAGACATTTATTTATCCCTTTCAGTCCAGGATTTATCTATTCTTTTAATATTTACCTTTTTTCAAAACAAATTTTGTTAATGAGTTTGAAATTTTAACTAGATTTTAATGTACATATTTGTATATTGTCAACTCAACTGTAGCCACAGGAAACCAGGCGGTAAAGCCAGAAGTTGGAATTTGTATGTTAGGGCTGGATGAAATAAAATGCACTCTAAAAAATTATCTTTGAGATTTAATGAAACTTATTTTCTTGTCTTATAGGAATTTCGTTGTGGACAAACAAGCTGGTGGTGAGGCAATTTTCTCCGTACCTGATTTTATTGGAGATGCCTGTAAAGCCATTGCATCTCGCATTCGTGGTGCAGTTGCCAGTGTTAAATTTGATGATTTTCATAAGAACTCAGCAACGATTATTCGCTCCTCAGTGTTTGGATTAGACAAAAACAAAAAAGTACGTGAAAAATTCACATTCCCTGCCAATAATTTAAAAATAACAAGTGTGGATATTCAATCAGTGGAGCCTGTTGATCAACGCACACGCGATGCTCTCCAAAAATCTGTCCAGTTGGCTATTGAGATTACCACAGCTTCACAAGAAGCATCTGCTAAGTGAGTGATATTATCTTTTATTTAAAGGATTTTTTTTTCACAAAGATGGTAATATAAAACAGGGCCAGTATTGGTACATTCAGGCTTATAGTAGTTATTTTGCAAAATTAACAAATGCAAATTTAATTTAATTACAAAAAAGAAAATATTTTCTTAATGAAAACGCTTTTTATAAAAATTTCTAAGTTTCTGTAAAATGAGAAATTTGAGGTTTCAAATTTTCTGAGAAATTCTGAGTTTGAAGAATGAGATTTTAAGACAAAATTTTATTCTTTTCTTTCACAATATAAGTAACCTTTGAAAAGTCTTATGTAATAAATCCACACATGAATATATGTTTTAAAAGTTAGAGAGAGGGTTTATTAAATCTAGGTGCTTATTAGACGGGTCTTGTAATAGGATTTTAACTACATTTTCATTGATATATTGAATTACTTCTGTGTATTATAGGCATGAAGCTGACCGTTTGGAACAAGAAGCGCGTGGTCGTCTAGAAAGACAAAAGATTCAAGATGAGGCTGCATCTGAAGAAGCTCGTCGTGAGTTACTTGAATTACAAGCACAGAGTGCTGCTGTGGAGTCAACAGGTCAAGCAAAAGCTGAAGCGTCGTCACGTGCTGAATCTTCTAGGATTGAAGGAGAAGCTGCAGTCCAACAGGCTGAATTGAAATCACAAGCTAGCAATATTGAAGCTGTAAGATATCTATCTTTGTTTCAAATTGGTGTTTTTGAGAACTTATTCTGAATTATTCCGGCCCTCCTCAGTACAGAGGAGTAGTGGAACATACACACAAACTGACACTCTGTTTTCTATATATAGATAAGCTATATTAAAATTTTCAAAGCTATAATAATAAATATCATTAAGATTTCTTTTAGTGTGTGACTCGAGCCATAAGCTAGAATTATAACCAAGTGATCGATAAGCAATTGTTACCGGGCTTGAGATAATGCTCTTTTTAGGTGTTTCAGGAGAGCATCTTTTTTGGTGGAAGGTTCTCACTTGACTGATTCTTTTTTGTAAAAAGAAAATGTTTGCATTCATTGACAGGTTCTATGGAACTTGTTTTATCATATAACAGTACAGCAAATCTTTCTATCACAGCATTGTCATTTAAGTCTGTGCATTTTCAAAGTATTCCAACCCTGATAACCTTAATGGAATAGATTTTAGCATATTTAAATGAAAAATTTTCACTATATTTAAGGATAGGATGTGTTTAAAATCTGAAAAATTTAGTTGAAAATCATCAACATAGGTAAATTTCCAAAAAAAGTGTAGTTATGATTCTTAAAGATGGTGTCAAATCAGGATACATATGCTCCAGTTCGATCTCTTACCTCATCCTGCAAATGAAGTCGATAATTTTTACGGTCATGCCAAGTGGAGTGTCCAGGGAGTTTTTTTCATACAGTTCCAGAAAATAAAGAAAATCTGCTTTATTTGCTTTGCATAGTTTTCCATGCTCTGAAAAAGATGGTGGATAACAGTGATTTTCGTGTTGAAAGAAATCAGTCAAATCACATGTTCTTGACTGGCATTCAATGAAAAGGGAAGAATAAAGTTGGTTTTCTTGTTTCAATGACACAATTTTCATCTTTTCTTTGCCAGCACTGATTTTATCAGTTATTCTAAATAAAGACCGTCTATTTCTCTCAATAGATGCATAAATTGACTTTCAACCAAACATCAAACCTCTTAAAAACATATTATTCAAATTTATCTTTACCAATTTTCTCTGTTCGGTTGTTTTTATGACAAAATGAATTTTTGAGTTCTTTAAACACATCCTTGACACATCTTTATCTTTATTTATCGTTTTGAAATCTTTTTTCGAACGAATTAGAACCTCGTCAAGTAAAACCTGAGCAGCAATTTGAACCTAGAAAATAAAAACACAAAAATCAATTTGAAAACTAAGGTACCCTAAAATGTTATTTCAAATCAAGGGAAAACAGATATTAGATAAATATTAATAAAATATTTGATTATATACCAATGGCCTTTTCCTTCACAAAATAAGAAAATTTTATTTTCTTTTTAAAAGGAGTTTATAAATAAATTGCATTGAAATCTTACTCACTCTTTTATTTAGAAACAAGGTTCTAGCCAGACGCAAATCTTCCATTGTAACTTTATCACATAAAAAGCAGGTTTTCTTGCAATTTTGATCGCTTATACGGGACCTAGTTGGTTTAGATGGTAGTGCTTTTTTTTTCAGCACAGTTCTGTACCTATATATGGAGTAAATTTAAAATCAGTAACTTATTCTTTGGTGCCAAATAAACAAGGCGTCTTAATAAACGGAGATGGGATTCTTAATTTTACGCACTTTTTGTATGATTAAAATAGGAACAATTTATCTAAAGTGAAAAGGTAAACTAGTTTTCATGTCCGAAATTCATAATTAATCTATATTACTTACAATATGCTCCTTTTTTATCCTGTTTTGAAGCTCTTTGTCAAATATATTAAGGGTTCCAAATCTTTTACTATTACCTGTAAGATTGTCATAACTACTCAAGTTTTGAGTCTTCACTGTTGGACAAACCATTTTTTCATCTGAAGTTTTAAAATTAGATTCTGGCTCTACCAATGTAAATGATTTATTGGATGTCATTCTTTAGTTTTATTTAACAGCTAGGAAAAAGTTATTGAATGTAAAATATTATACAAAATAATACCACAGATATCTCAGTTTCTAAAATTTCAATGAGTCCACTGACCTTTAACTGTTATTTAAAACTGTGCCGTAAAATTCTGACTATAAGCCCCATGTATAAGTCTATCAAAATAAAAACCCCTCAACAATACCACTCTATATAGACCTATATAAATATATCTGTTTCTAAGCCTCACAATGTATAAGTCCACAAAAAAAACAATAAATCCTATAATATTAAACTAATTATATAAAATTTCTCTAGCAATACCATATAGCAAAGATATAACATGGAATGTTATTGAATTATATTTTTAGCCAATTTTTAAAACAAAGATGACATTCCACTATTCCAGCAAAATATTTCATTAAATTCGAATCGTCCAGAGCTTATATAGTTTCGATAATTCGAACAATGTAGCATCTAAAATACGTACACTTACATTTTTAATGGATCACATGAGGAATAAAAATATAATAATGGTATATGATAAATTCATATTTAGAAACGTTAATTTTTGACCAATTTTTTATACATGCTCAAACTGAGGTATAGTTGAGGGGTTGAAAATACCCCCAAAAATGGTTGTTATGTCCTGGATTCTAAAACTAGATAATTTAATCTAACTCTGTGCCAAAGGGTTTGTTTGTATCAGTGTTTGCACAATGGTTCTGTTATCTGCTGCCAGTTCCCCCCATTATTTGGTCCAGTCCCAATTCAAGGTTTCCAGTTTTGTTTGTAAATGGTATAGTATACTCTTAAACCTGTTATGGATTGGATTTGTTGGTCTCGCTTTTAGATGACAGGTATATGGTTATAATCTACTCAGGTACAGTTTGATATTTCGAATTATTTTAATTGATGTAAACAATCCTCTTCTTTAATTTTTAAGGACTCTGAATTGCGTCGTTTAACTGCAGCTCGAGACGCTGAGACAAAGTATATTGCAGTTCAAAACGAATTGGAAATTGCTAAAACACGTGATCTCGCAACTATTGAGTCAAATAAATTCAAACAGATGGTGGACGCTATCGGTGCCGATACCATTCGCTCTATCGCTACGGCTGGTCCTGAGATGCAAGTTAAACTCTTGAAATCTCTAGGTTTGCAATCTACTCTAATCACTGATGGATCATCTCCAATTAATCTCTTTAATACAGCCAATGGACTTGTGGGTGGTGCTATAGAGCCTGTTAGAAGAAAACGTTCTGACAGTTTCGAATCAGATGATTAAAAATTATATTTTGAAGCAATTAAGGTGTGACTCCGCTAAGGGATCATATGATTTTCTGTTGTTTGATTGCACATTTTTTAAAGTTTAAATTTTGACGGCTTAAAAAAAACAATGAAAACTTAAGTTCAGCATTTATTTAACAGTTTTGAATTAAAGTTATTCCAAGAAAGCCAATTTTTTTAGCGTAAAACACAGTATTATAAGACACAATGCTTAAACTTGAAATTGCAATGGTTCGTTTTTAACAATCCAACTAAAAACATATGAAAGAAAATTTCTAAAATGTTAAAAGGAAAGCTGTTGACTGTTTTATTGCACGATATGGGGTTTGTCGGTTTCCGTTTGTGTGTTTTAAGGGAATTCTTTGGCTTGAGTGAATAAAGATGTTAAGAAGACAATGTAAGGTAATTCGTTTATGTACATTGAAATTTTCTCAGAAAATAAATTTATTTTTAGTTCGTGTGTTAGTTTTAGTGCTATTCGTGTGATGAAAACCTCTCCTCGGTATCTAGTTATAACTATCTGTATATGTCAATATATTGTTGTGCTTGTACCTTTGTATGTGCTTGTAATTGATATGATTGAATTTTTTTATTAGTTTAGGATATTTATTAAACTTTCCTGTATGAAAAATTTTTTGTAAAGATAATTAATATACTATAATAGCTTGAATAATTGATGTTTTAATATTCTAAAATATTTGTACTTCCAAAGGGCTCATCTCAATCCATGATATATATATATTTTTTTTTTTAATATAT
>JAUZNK010046503.1:0-16466 GCA_035046665.1 Euphysa ruthae | reverse complement strand
TGCTTGCTTGCTTGCTTGCTTGCTTGCTTGCTTGCTTGCTTGCTTGCTTGCTTGCTTGCTTGCTTACTTACTTACTTGCTTACTTACTTGCTCACTCGCTCGCTTGCTTGCTTGCTTACCTACTAGTTACAAAAGGGCTAATAGTATCGTATTCTCATAAAAATACTTAGCAATGAGCAGTAGCTTAGTAATACGATCTAAAGTTTTTAATGTTGAACCCAAACTTGACCAATTTATTACAATTCTTATCCGATTTCAAGTATCTAAAAATTAACGTAAGTTTCTGCTAGAAAAATAAAAAACAACTTTGATCTACTTACAAGTTTCGTGCAACCTGATGTGGATGATTACTAATTTTGGGAAAAAATCCAAGACAGTGTTATTCCTTCCAATGCCTTTATCTAAAATTGAAAAAAATTTAACCCTCCTCAAGGAAACTTTTCTTGGCATCCTCTATAAGTTTTAAAACTGAACTATTTAAAAGCATACCAAAAGCAAAATTTAATCTTTTGAAAGTTTTCTGTGTTTGATTTTTACTGCTATAATTTTTTAGTTAATAAATAAAGTAACCCATTCTATTTTAACTTCCAATAAATTTGTAAGTACAGCAGGTACTAAATTGAGAAACCCTTTTGTAGTTTCCATTTTGTAATTTTAAAAAAAATAAACAAATAAAAGTTTCTACCCACCATTAAATTATCTTGAAAAAAATAAGACCGAGTTTATTTCACCAAGCCCAATCAGTGTTCAAAACTCTGGAGACAGTTAGTTGAAGGTATTATTTCAGAATATATTATTAAGCCGTTATTTTAATCATAACCAGGGTGACAATATATTGATAAATGTAGAAAACTAAAAAAATTTTTTTTTAGCGACGCCAATTCCGACATCGTCAGGTTTTACGTCGACAGGCTCCTGTAAGTAACTAATATAAAAAATATTTTCCAAAATTAAATAATTCATTTATTCTTAGGGTTTTTTTCTAAATGTGTAATTCTTCGTTAGCTTTCATGATTCCCTTGTTTTCTGAACTTGGTTCAGCATCCATTATTTATTCATTCTTATTTTCTGGGAACTTAAAAATATCTGTGGTAGACAATCTTCAATCTTTAGAGCGATCATTTTTGGTCATATTCACTGTACCAGAAATCAAAATTTTTTACAAATGTTTATTTTTATTTTATCGTAATTGGCAACTTTTATGTCAATAAATAACTATTTTTACTTTTATTTCTATAAAATATGCAAATTTTGAGGTTCAGGTAGACACAAGTAAAGTAAATCTATTTATTAGTGCACAGTGGATGCTTAAAATATGTAGCAGCTTCATAGCATCAGCTCTTTATAAAAGAAGATGCCGATAAGAATTTCTTGTTTCAATGAATAAAAATTTCTTTTAAGGAGCTGTAGAAACAAAAAATACGTGTTTCTATTAAATAAATATGCTGTAAGGTAAAGAAATTTAATGTAAAATTTTTCCAAACATAAAGTTTATACTTTCTGTTGATAAATGGACTAAACATGTCATAAAGGATGGTAATTTTTAACTTTTTTTTGAGGATTACTTTGTTAGTAGAAACTTTGCCAGCCAAAAAGATTAGCCAGGCTAAAAATCCGCGAATCTTTTCGAATAAATATATTTGCAAAAGTAAGTGAGTAACATTTTATTTTGTGTAACTGCAGGTTACAGGGCCGAAATTGCCTGATATTTATTAACCTGGGGAGCTAGGGGGCTGACGCCCCTAAATAATTTTGATAACAAATATTCTTTTTTTTAGGTAAATTTTTTTCAAGGCCAGAGAAAGCATCGACATCAATAGCATTGTAGATTAACAGGGGAGACTTTATTACGGAATTCCATAAAGGGTGGTTTTGGAGTATGGTATTTAGAAAGTAAAGCGTGTGAGGGGGGGGGATGAATAAAAAAACGCAATAAGTTGAAACACAATGTTTTTAAATCCCAAATAAACAGCTAACAAAACAATATTTAAAAGAAAAAATATATCTTATTATACTGAAGGCAAGGAATCTCAACATTGTTTTGCATTATAATAATATCATTTACGCTGTGTTATCAGAATTATTGATCGATATTTGTTAAATGGTTTTGCTCAAGCTCCTTATGTTACAAAAATTTTCGAACCAAAAGAAAGATGGTTCTCCAATAAAATATTACAAATTTCCAAAAGCTCTTCCTTTACAAAGAGAATACCAACGTATTTTAAAAGGATGAGTTGGGTATATCTGCTGTGAGCATTGGAGCTGTGAAAAAAAAGAGACATTTGTAGATTTGTATGAAAAAGCTTTACAGAGGCTTAAGAAATTAAAAAACCCCGAGAAATCAAAAAAAAAAAAAAAGAAAACCAGAAAGAATTGAAACAAAAATTAGAATTTCTCCGCATGGTTTGCTATTTAGTGATATCTATCCAGGATCTATATCAAATAGTGCTATAACAGAAATGTGATGTTTTTTCTTGGGTTGAACCTGAGCAAGTGCTAATGACTGGTAGAGGTTTTTCAACAAAAGAATAGTGCTCGTCAAAAGGTGTTATTTTAAATCATCCTACTCAAAAAAGTTCTGATCAGTTTATGCACGAAAAAGTTTCAACTAATCTCAACATAGCTGGAACAAGAATTCATGTAGAAAGGCTTATTGGTAGAATTAATAACTGGTCAATTTTTAATGCAGTTTGGTCTATACAAATGGTTGATCTTTTATTGTCAACCTGGCCATCATTGAGTCATATTGTTAACTTGACTATGGAACCTATTGGTACCAAATTTTAGGAATCTTATTTTTTGCTTTTATGTTTAAATTTCAAAATATAAAAGTTAGCTAGTGGAAACATAATTCCTTATCACGCTGATTGCCGCGGTGAAAGTCGGATTTTTTCCACCCATTGCCATGTTCAGTAGGCCCGTTTATACCATATATTGTCACTAATATGTTGCAAAGGCCACAATATTTCTTGACTTCCCAACAAATAATTTTTGATATTGGCCCTTTCAACTTATTAGTGACGATATCTATGTTGGTAAAGGTAAACTAGGCCTTAATCGTTGGCAGTTAACACGTTAAGAGAAGAAAGCTTTTTGGGAAGAAATCTTTGCGTAAGATATTTTTGCAGAATTTATTCTGGCGGATTAAGAAATAATAATGGTAGATTTTCAAAAAAGAAGAGTAGACAATCAAAACCGAATCGAATATTTGAAATCATCGTCGATGACCTTTATGTAATAGAGCATGGGATTTCTTGAAAATTTTATAGTTGAATAAATTACACAAAATTACTCAAAAATTATCAATCCGTAAAACTAAATTCCGCAAAATAGGCACTTTTTGAAAAAAATAAATTCTGTAAAAAAAAATTTTTTTAAGGTAAACAAATATTCTAAAAAAATAAAATAACTACTCTGAAATTTAACAATTGGAATCTTACGAACTAGTTTGTTAATATGTCCGCAAAGCATTCAAATTTTCAAAAGTAAGTATTCTCCCAAGATTTTGATCTTCCAGTCGAATAAATGTTGCGAACCCTTTGTGCAGTCACTCAGCAATAGGAAAATTATTCAAAATGCTATCTACTAAACACTAAATAACATCACATAACAAATTATCTCTCTGAATAAGGAAATAATTTGATGTTTTACTTTCAGTGTGATAAGACATCAAGATACAAAATGGTGAATCTGTACAAATCATTTGTAATTCTATTTGCATAAAATAAGCAGGACATTTTGAGAGATCTGCAAGAGGCTCTTTCGAATTTACAGACCTAGTTTTTATTTCAAGTAAAATATTATCAGCAACTAATGCATTCGGGCTCGCCCCATAACAACTATCGTTACAACATAAAAAAAAATCAACCTTGAGCTGCATCCGATAAACTTTGGTTTTGAAAAAAATGCAAAGCTTCTTTCTCAAAATCGTGACCATTTAAAATTCGGAATGTTAGTTTTTAAAATATCACTTTCTTGAAAACCTTCTTTATCTATCTTAAGCACAATTTTCTTATCGCCTCACCCTCATACCTGTATTTAAACAAACTAAACCAATCGACTTTCTTTCTTTCCATCCGTTATTTCAGTTATAAAGTAGCAACTTCCCGCCAATCTATTGGTTTGTTATTAAAAACATACGTTTCTGATTTTAAACAATAGAACGCACACTATAATATATTTAAAACCAAAAATAATAAAACAGTGTCGTGTTTTGTAAATAACGCACAAGAAGATGTTTGTATGTGTGAGTGTTGAATGATCTTTGGAAAAGAGATCATGTTTCTTAGTAGCAATGAGCTTCAAAATTAATATTTGTAGATTTTATTTTAGATGTTATATTTTCTTTCATTTTGAAAGTATCACGCTTAAATTTAGAATTTTCAGAGTCAGCTGGAGTAAATTCATGTCCGTGAAAACTAGTTTTTTTTTCTTTGCGCAAGCAGAATTAACTTTTGAATCTCTTAAAGGCATCACAAATATTTAGCCTTTTGTATTTCGACAATATCATTTTGGTAATTACTTTTGTACATATGTGCGATAATAATTTTTCTTTTGTTTCACAGCGTTTTAAAAAAAGAAGAACAGAAAACACTTGGCAACATAACCACTAACACCAACAGGACATTCGCAATAAGATTTTTAAGGAAAGGAAGATTCAAACAAAAATTACAGCATCATTATCTGTTCGCTATAAGATTTCTTGATAACCCCTCTAACAAAAAATATCTTATCAGATGCAAGATCTTTTAAATCGTTTAACGAAACGTACTAGAAACTCTATTAGTTAGTAAAGGGTATGCTTTTTGTTGTTGACTTAAGCTGCATTCTCGTTTATTTATTGAACACGAATTAAACATATCTGAAGTAACTTGAAAGTAACTTAAAGTGATTTTGCTTTTCCACAAGGTTATCAATGGTGGTATGTATGAAGGGCCCAGAAACTTGTAAAAGCAAAATTTACCTTCAACCTTTTTTTTTTAACTTTTCACATTATGGTGGACAAATCTTACGCTTATTTATATTCATTTGCAATTCTTGATGTGTATCACTTGTAATTAAACCATGATCTGACAACCATATAACACAAGTTTGCTTATAATCCATTGTATTTATCATTGGTTTGTTTTTTGGCCGGATAGCTCCTTGTATCCGGATAGCTCAGTTGGCAAGACATCTGGCTCACAACAGTAAGATTCCGGATTCAAGTCCGGGTATCGCGCACTCAGCGTATGAGTAGCATTTGATTCGATACGATATGTTTGTGGTTGTCTAGCCGAGTGGCTATTTATCGCATACTCAAATGACAGCTCTTAGTACACCAGAAACAAACCCGTGGAAACCTTCTGAAATATACCAGCTTGAAACTGTTTTTCGAACCCACGTTAAAAAAAATACGTTGGAAATATGTTGATATTATTTTTATTTTATTTTGATTTGCTATTAATAACGTTGTGTATCATATTTTGTTTTTATTCATTTGTCCCTTTCGCTTGGCATTTTAAATACTATACTTCAATTCGCCTTCTAAGAAATTCTCTAATTCGGCATAGAATAGGGGTATATCCCCAAGTTTTTCTTGTCATTTAATTAGGCCAGACACTTTTTTCGACTTAGCAGAAAATATTTAATAGCAATGTAAACAAGGTCATTTCTTCGATATGAAGAAAAACAAATAATTATATTGCTCATCTGTTTTTTCAATTTTTACTTGTTAATAACGGCATTTTTGATTGGCCACAGGCATTATATCAAGCTTCACACCGCTGTGTTTAACGGCAACAAAAAATGAAATAGAGAAAAAAAAAAACGAAACATATGTTGAAACACAAAATTGCCACAAAAAAAGCCATTGAATATGCTTCAGCTTCCACCATCATTGAGAAAGGAAAGCACACCGAGTTACATCTACAGAATCTTGGAAGAGGTCCTCACTGACTAAATATGCTCCAAAAAAACCAAAGTTACCAAAATAGATCAAATTTCCTACGGCAAATGCCTAGAAGCAGAAGCAATCTTTTAACCACAAAAAAAAATTCTTAACTTACTCACTCTCAAACTTCTTCGCAAGATTGCTGCTGATATTCGTTCCAGTGATTGCCACAGTTTATTTGCACATAAACCTGCGGACATAAGCAACATAGAACAGTTAGTTATATGTAACAGGTTGGTGACAAAATATCTGTTTGTGGAGGAAGATTCCATTCGTTTGTTGTCTCTCGGCTAAGCTAACGCGGCAAACATTGCCGCTGCTATAAATGATTTAACTTTGAGAATAGGTCTTTCCATGGAATTTTTTGACGTCTGTTTTACTATGGCTGGCATAAGAAATGGGGTAGCAACTATAATTAAGAGGGAGAACCCAAACTGTCTTCTTACTCATTGCTATTCTGATGCGTTGAATTTAGCAGTTGGCGCCACTGTCAAAAATATCCCTTTACTAAAAGAGAGTCTGGCAAAGCTCGTTGATAGAGAGTACCATATCGACTAGAAGTGTATTTTGGTTGTGGGTCATTAGCGCCAAATCACCACGAAACCAACGAAACGTAATTTTATGCTATTGACACGGTGGTGTCAACCATAAAAAACCGGCTCAATCAACCTGTCTATCAGACTTATATAAACCTAGAGAAAGCATTTTTAAGTGGACTATAAACAAGGATATTGATGATATAATGACGTTGCTAAGAGAACATCATGAGAATGATTTTAACTTTCCTCAATTAAATCGAATTAGAAAGTTTATCAATTTTATTCAAGGATGGCTTTTCTGATTTGAATGAACGTTGCTCATCATCTAAAAAAACTGCAACGTTTACTCTTGTGTGAGGTTTTAAAGTTAGGCCAATACTGTTTTGTAATGCCAGCAAGTAATGCTAGGAATGTGCGTGCCTTCAGTACTGAGGCAAATAAAGACATAATTACTCAACGCGATGCTAGTCAAAATAGTCTTAATCATACAATGTGTCTTAGTTTACATATGGAGATAGTGGTTGTCCTTGACTTTAATTTAATTTTCAGCGATTTTATTGACAATGTTGATCGAAGAAAACTCAATTTTGCACGAATGTAAATAGTTCTCTTTTATATTTGTTTGTCATGTCAACGTTATTTTTTCACTTAAAAACTGCAACCTTCGTTTTCTTTTTATTTCCTTTTATACCTTGATATACGTTTAAAATGAGTTTTAATACTAGCAAATAAAGCACCGACCTTTTAAATTTTTATAAAGCTTCTAAATGGCTTCAAAATACACTAAAAGTGCCCTAGAAAACAATTTAAGGGTCATAAATTCATGAAAAAAAATTACGTCGGCCAACTATTGTGGACGACATTTAAAAAAAAAAAATTAGTCTCATAAAAATTTTTGTGCAAATTACGCCCTGGGTTATATAATATTGGCCCTTGGTGAAATTATATTGAAGTCAGTAATATTTATATATTTCATGAATTAAAATTGTATCTTGTGTACAATTTCACGCTCGCGTGAAAACCTTTCGTGAGATCAAACTCACGAAACTTTAACCTAAATCTCAAAATATTTGATCCAAAAGGTATGTTCCAGTAAATAATTTGATAGTTTGGATTATCAAGTTATAAGCTTTAATATTTTTGACTTTTTAATATTTTTGTGGGTAGTCAATTTAAAATGTAAAATATAGAAACAATTTGTGACTTTTTTAATTTAATACAACACCCTAAACCATTCTTATAACAAACTTTTTACACTTTTAGTTTATTGCATCGAAGAGACAATAGGAGAAGATAGTTTCAAAGGACGATTTTGGTTTCCTAAAACTCCTATATTCTATGATGTCACTAAAAAATGCCCTTATGGAAATATGTGGAATAAAAAAGAAGTAAAAATCGTAAGACGGTGCCTTTTCAAAAATTCTGTCCCTCAATGGACTTCAGTCGATATGTCAGACTGCAAAGCAAAGTCAACTACCACGACATCGTTACTCATGTTAGACAAACAAATGGTAAGTAGTGAAATTTTGTTGTTCTCTCTCAAGCGAAATTTAAAAAAAGAAAAAAAAAACTTTCCTGTTATTGCGTCTCATTAATGAAGAATAACAACAATAAAAAATTTGTTGTTCCAATAAAGTACATGTTAATGAAAATGATATCAATTAAATACTAAATTAAATTACAAGAAAAATAACTAATCAAAATACTATTGCGTAGGTTGCTATATCGACAATTAAAAATTAAAGCCACTCTGAAAGTTATTCTTTTTATGGCAGTAACAGTAATTGGAACGCCCTAATGTATGTTAGGTAAATGTGTGAAGAAAATGATATTCAGAAGTCAATCCAATCTCTTCTCACCACTTAATAAGCGAAAAATGTCTGAGTTGACTTTCAAATGATCATTTTTTTCAACACTAAAATTTAAAATTACTTTTTCAAAGCCAAAACCCACATAAGACATGAGATAACATCAGAAACAAGCCAAAGAGTAAAAACTTGGCATTTAAGGGTTTATTCGAGGAAAGCAGTATGGCAAAGAAAGATTGCAAGGTAATAGAATCATACCAATACCATGAGCTTTTCTCGCAATCAGTAATTTTTCGTTAACTTTTTTTGGTGAGAATCTAAAATTTAATTAAAATTATATACAAAATAATTCGCGTTGAACGAAGAAAGGGAAATTGTAAAGCAAAAGTCAAAGTTTCAATAGATAAAAATTTACACCCAAATCCGCTCAGCCTAGAAGACATTCTTGTGCTGCCACAACAATATTAGGAAACTGCTGGTGATGTATTGCGGATACTAATTTTTGCATCACAACAGGATTAAGAGCTGCTAGATAATACTTGCAATTGGTTTTCAGACGGCAATTCAAAGTTATGCCCAGAGATATTGTACATAATTTATTCGATCCACTAAGATGGACGTTTCTGGAGGTTTTGAAAAAATGGAAGGCATTGTTTGTGTAAGTATTTTGCAAAATGAAGGAAGACATGTAGTTCCACTCAAAGAAGGCGTTATGTTGATTTCAATCAACGTATAATCCTAATCGTTGACGGCTATCTAAATCGGCAAGTAAAAGATTACTTGTGGGCTGTTGGACACAGCTTAAGTTTTTAGACAATAAGATAAATGACACATATATGATTTTTTTTTGGTTACAATATCGTATTTCTTTCTTCCCCAAACAAAACCTTTACAAAAATCAATTTAAAATCATGATAACATGTTGTTTTAATTGGTCTATTTTGCCATCAATGGCTTTTATTTTAAATTTAAAAATTTTATGCATTTATTTAGTTTTTGACTAATCATTTATAGGGGGTCAATTATCCTGGGGCAATTATTCAAGGGGAGGATTTTCCGGGGTGAAATTATCTGGCTGGGCAATTATCAATTGTCTGGGGGTAATTTTGCAAGAAAATTTTCTGGAGGCTATTGTCCGGAGGCAATTATCCTGGGGGGCAATTGTCTTAGAGCGTTATATTACAAATAAAAGTGCGGTGTAGGTATGCAGCGTTAAAATAACTTAGGTCTTAAAAAAATATTAATAAGCCGGAAACATTTCGATGAATCACTATATTCCTAAATCTAATCAATTTATAAAGGTTATTCTCTACTGTTCAAATATTATTAACAAAAAAAATGGGGCACGAGACAAAATATGAAAAGATAAGTACGAATTTCTGTGGAGTCAGTAAAAAAACCTTTCTTACTATAGATAATTTTTCGCGTTATTGCCAAATGAACTCCAGCTGCAAAGCTGAAGATAAAAAATGAGGGTAATTAGTATAATAAAAATACAAAATAAGATAAAACTAAAGATAAAAATTTATATTAAAATAATATGTGCCCAATCTAAAAAAGAAAAAATATTCTTTAGATACTGATTTAAAACATTCAACTTTATATGTTAACACATGTGTGATTTTTTATGGAATGTTAGATGCTCTTTAGGTTGTCGATTCAAATATCTGTTTGACCAAGCATAACAACAATTACAGCATGAACATATAAATTTATATAAAACATCTAATTTGAATGGTAGAAAAATAATTTTTTATTTTAAATATTTTAAGGGTTAAAAGCTAACTTAGCATCAACATGGTAATCTTAGTTTGAGTTTGTTTAGAATAAGGCTCAACGCAGGTCATTTCAAAGTGGTTTATTTTTCTTTTTCGTCATCTTTAATATTTGTTGATTTTCCATTCGTTTTCAGTAGGGATACAATTTTTTTTAAAAATAAGTTTTAATGTAATCTAACCATAATAAATTTAAACCCAAATGTTATTGATTTTATAAGTTCCATTTATTAAACATTTTATGATGTCAATTTTATCAGAAAAGTTGTTAAAACTGAAATAATTATTGAGTAAATAATCTGTGTAAAATTTTTCTAAAGTAATGTTAGTAATCAGTTCTTTTTTGCTGTTATCAATCGCTATATCTAGAAAAGAAATCAGTTTTTTTTCTTTCCCAATAGTTTTTTCAAGTAAATTGTCATGCTCTTTGTTAATAAACTCAAAATGTCAGGAAATGTTAATGTCATGATTGTGTAAAAATATAGTTTCAACAGCCAAATACACCGTTTTGATCACAGGAATGTTAGTACAAAGACTTTCAGTGTCAAAAGAAACCATAAATGTATCAAAAGTTCTTACCTCTAAGTTGACCAACGTAAAATAATATTTAATTACAAAATTTGCGTTAATACGAGGTTTTAAAAGATCTTAAAGAAATAGGTCGAGAATTTAGAATTGCTGTCTGTGTCTAAAGATCACTGTATTATGCCTTAGTTAAGAAATTACCGTCATAAATAAAGTTTACCTTGTCTTCGTAAGATAAAGTCAGTTCTCAATTCATTAAATTTCCTCTGGTTATTTAAAATTTTATAAAAACAATTCCAATAAATTTTTTTGTCCATAATAAATATATCATCACCCTTGTTTGGTTTCATGACAACGGTTGATTCTTTAGAGCTTAAAGTAAGGAATGTTTACGAAGTGTAAAAACAGATGGCTTGTAACTAATTTAAATAATACGAAAAGGCAATATGAGAGAGATCAGATTTTATTCGCGCTACGTCATTGTCATTTTCAGGTATCGTTAGCATTGTTCTTTAGATATTATCATAGGAAGAAAAATATGTCTGTCTTGATAAGGCGTTTTGGAGGAACGAGTGATTAAGTGCATTTAAAAAAATATGAGATAACGGTAGTGCATGACGTTCAATTAACAATTGGAGCTTCTTTGTAAGCACTGCAAAAATTTAACAGATAAGGAAAAATGCATACAATAAAATTTTTTGCTGCAAATTGAACTCAATCTTAAAACACAATGCTTAAAAGTACAATTTTATTCCTTTGATTTCTATTTCTTCGAAAAAAGCGATTCGGAAGATTATTCAAATAAAAAAGAAAAGCGTGAAATTGGCCACTTTAAAATTCCCTACATTGGGCCTTATTCTAAACAAATCCAAAAAACTGCCATGCTTTCCAATAAATAATGCAAAAATACTGTAATTATGTAGGTTTAAACTTTTTTAAATCAAAAACTATTTTTCTACAAAATATGGATTGCCTTGTCAATTCAAATCAAAACTATTTTTTTACAAGAGATGGACTGCCTTGTCAATTCAAATCAAGTGTTTTGCATAAAATTATTTTTCAAGGTGTAACGCTTATTATGTTGGTCAAATCACTAGACATTTGAATTAAAGAATTGAAGAGCATCTAAAATCCTTTTAAATTTTGTTTATCAACATATAAATAACAAAGTGGAATGTTTTAAATCAATATCTAAGGATTTTTTTCTGTTTTAGATTCGGCATGAACGGAGTACTGCCTTAAAATGAAAGAGGCGCTCCATATTGAGTAGAGTAATCCCTCGATGAACAGACAAGCATTTCATTGTAACATAAGTCTCAATCTTTGTTTTATCTTATTCTTTAATTTTCTTGCTAATAATCCTCATTTTCCTTTTTTTTTTTTCTTTTGCTTTGAGAATTTACGTTGACAAATATCGTGTTGACATAATTTTTTGACTAACTTTGAATTAACAAGTTAGGCATATATTTTTTTGTAGTTTTTAATTTGTAATATAACCTTGAAAATGATGTAATGAATACATGTTGGTTAAACTTAGTTTTAAAATTTTGCTATTCTTCTTAAAATTTTTAGCCAACTTGTGCTTTTAAGATCCATGCAATACTTATAAAATTGTGACCAAATTTCATCTGAGCCATATTCAGAATTCGATCCTTTGATCTGCTCAAATCTATTGACTGCAATCTGCTTTTTAAATCTGGACAGAAATTTAACTTTTTTAGCAACTGGATAGAAAAAAAAAAAAGAAGAAATTTTTACTAACTTTTACGCAAGTGTCATATAAGCAAAATAAATGCACGCATTTAAATCAAATATGGCAGAAAAAATTGATATAGGAATCAAATAATTTAAAAATATTGACTGGCTGCCTACAACACTTGAGCAATGAGTTTTTGCAAAAGCATGTATATTTTTAGAAAATTCTCTCCAGAATACATAAGCCACGTTTACACAAGTGACCCTAGCAAATAACCCGTAGCGAACATTTAAAACTTAAAAATTCTTCCAGGTTATTTAAAACAGGGAAAAATACGTCTTTCCAACATAGACCTTACTTATGGAATAACTTATATCCGTAAATACATTTAAACATAGTCCAAGAGATAAGAAGAAAATTTTGCTATTGAATAAATGTATGTAACTTTCAAATATTTCTATTTAATAAAAAAAAATATTAATTTTTAAATTTTCCGATATTTATTCTATTAATTTAAGTAATATTTTGGAAATAACCTATTCTTTCATTTGTCCCATTGCAAAAACTTTCAAAATCACAGCAGTGGGAAAATATGTAAATATCCAACAGATATTAAGTTAAGAGTGAAAATCATTAATTGATCAAAGGAATGTATAAAGGTATGTATAATTCTTTCAAATTTAACTAGAATAATTTACAGAAGAGTTAAATTTTTTGATTGAAGGAATATTGCTGAAAAAAGCAAACCGATAAAGTAATAAAAAAAAGTTTATGAAAAGATCATGTTTTGACCAGATTACTAATAACTCAACCCTAGTCTGCGTCTCATTTTGGATTTTTTTTAAAAATTATGCAAATCAGGTAATTTAAAGACAAATTAAATGAGGGCGTGCTGATGAGGATAATGAATGAAGTGGAGCACTGAGAAGATTAGCAGAAAATCTTAAATCGCACTTTTGATGAAACATTGTCAGAGAAAGAAGACACTACATAAATGCATATCTCAAGAATGCTCCACATACGACAATCATATGAGCGGGAATGCTTGACATACGACAAGCATATGTGCGAGAATGCTCGACATTCGACAAGCATCTGAGCGACAATGTTCGACATACAACAACCATTTGAACGGCTTCATGCCGATGTATTTAATGAGTATAAAATATTTTACCTATGAAAAAAAGCTAAGATTTATACATTTTTTTTTAATTTCACTGCCTTAAGTGCTTCAGCAAAGTAACCCCTTGACCCAGCAACAAGTATAAAGTTATATTTTATTTAAGAGCATACTTGTATTTAAGGCAGTGTGGCCTAGCGGTAGTAAATTTTCCGATATTATTGCATTGTAATCGTAATTCTGTGGGTTCAATCAAATCCATCGATTGTTGCTGTAGCATAAATGGGAGCTTTAAATTGAGCTGCCCGATTCGAAAATAAGATCATTCAGATCTTTTCCGAATTAAAAATGTTCATAATCGTCTTATCTGGAAATTTTTCAAATTTATAGCTAGTTTCATTGTTTTTTTTTTTTTTTTTTAGAAAAATTTAACAAGATTAAGCCAGGAGCTACTTGATACCTTAAATAACGCAACTTATTTGATAAATGAGGACGTGAACATAACGACTGAAATCGTTGGTGCCATATTAGAATATAACAACACAGATGTTAAAGTAAGTATGTATATTTCTTTTAAAAATTATTTGTTAATGACTTCAAATCTTGAAAATAAGAAAATATTAAGAAAATCTTTGAAGATATAAAGATATAAGTTATTAGATATTCAAAAAGCCTCGATATAATTTTTAGGATATATTTTCTATCTTCTTAGAGTAATAACACATTACCATGGTAACTTGCAGAAAAAGATGTAGTCGCTTTTCCAAATCTTACTATCCGGTCCAAGTTTTTATTTGTTACATTTTTATATCGATGAAAATTGAGCCTTTCTTTAAAATAAATAAATAGATAAACAGCGAAAGTTTATGCTTTAACATTAGCAACATATTTTGTAGCACCTGCTATCATTTTTGCTGCACCTTTGCATCATCCCCTTAGTTAAAATATGCATGAATAACAATGCCTTTAAGTTTAGGTTGACGAAAACATTATGCCATGCATTGACGTTTTCTCACCAGAATCGAATTACCTTTAGGTAAAATATGCATGAATGACAATGCCTTTAATTTTAGATTAACGAAAACATTATGTCATGCATTGACGTTATCTCATCAGAATCGAATACCGCTATCATTGGAGAATCATCTGTTTTTCTAAGAAGGGCGTTACACAACATTGGTAAAGGCATTGTAACTGCTGGTTCAACGAAGAATTTTCCAAGACAGAATTTCGCTTTAAGTACAGGGCTATTTGACTTTAACAAAGATATCGAAATATTCGCGTACACATCAAAAGGAAAAAAGTTTTTTTCGACGAAAAGAAACAAAAATTTTAAAAAAAGTCACTCGTTTTTCTTAGACTGCAAGATAAAAATACCTAATAGCCTCGTTTTAAAAACAGCTCTTTCTAAAGAAAAGCTGTATTTCATTAATTATAAAGATGACCGCTTCTTTTACGTGCAAAATGCTAGCTTAAAAATTAAAAGTACAGTTATGTCAATCAATGTGATGAATAGGGTGGTTACCAATAGGCTGGAGCCGATTGAAATAACTTTTCCAGCGATAAGACATGATCACGACCAGGGGATGAAATGCATGTATTGGGAAGAAAAGGAAGGTATATTTTTTATCCACAAATAAGGATTCTACCATTAAATTAACTGTAAAAAATGGCTGCAGCAAGGCGAACACGTTTGATTGCTTGCTATTCATGAAGTTTTTATGCTGTCCTTCACGTAGGTGGTCATAAACTAATTTTTTTTTTTTTTCTAATAAAACTTTAAGATGAAAAAATACCCTGATTAAATTCCACAGATATAAACTAAAGAAATGCTTGTTTAAAAATGAACACAGTTTATTGATTAATTACGAAAACTAAAAAGCGAGCGCAGTGAGCTTTGAAGCTGGAGCTCATTTGGCAATAACGCAAAAAATTCTTTAGAGTAAAGAAGTTTCGTTTTTTTCCTAACTCGGCAGAAAAATTGGGCCGAAATTCGTGCCTATTTCCGGGCCGAAATTCTCACTTTTTAACGTGCTTCATTGCTTCTTTTGAGAAGCATTGACACCAGATGATGATTATAATATTGCTTTAATGTTTGACAAAAAAGGTTACCATTGCCGCATCATGTTATAACAGTTTAGAACTTCCTTCTTAAACTCCATACGAATCACCTGAAATTCCTTTGGTTTGGATAGAGATTTCCTTAACCCAATCTTCTGTTTCATGCCAGCACGTAACTACAGTTGTAGCATAACCAATAACGCTGTCCATGAAAGAATGAAGGCTTATTTTTGGAAGTGAAAGTTTTTTTTTTTATTTTAGCAACCCATTCCTGATTCTAAGAATATTTTCGCTTATTAACAATATATATCTGCTATTGTCTAGAGTACCATAATGTTTAGCATTGTGTTTAATTTTTTTTTTTTTTCACTTTTTACCCTGATTTTGGTTATAGTTGTTATGTTTATAAAAAATAAATTAATTTTTATTTATGTGATAATTTGAAATATACTTTAAGTTGCCTGAGCCGTTTTGATCCTTATTTACAGACTGTTCTATCACTTGGTTTGGCTAAACTTTATTGAACTTGCTTTGAGTTGAAAAACCACCATTTAAACCAGTCGTAGAGAGTTTGATGGGTCACGCCAAGTGATTGTTGTGGTGCCCAATAGTACGAGAAGTGACGCACGTAATGTTAATAGTCATAGGTATGATACCAATGGAGCATTTTCTCAGATGAATAGATGTGCAGGTCCCAGTCACCTAATTTGATTGGTATGACGAAATCCCTCAATTTCTATGCCACAAAAGAGTATGATCACAGTTGTCATAAACAAATTTAACGAGCGAACCGGGCTGGATAATATTCCAGACATATGCACGAAAAGTTTGCATGTTTATATGCTCTTCGGCAATTTTTCTTTTGTCGTATTTATTTTATTATATGAAATGCAAATCCAAATAACTAATTGACAATATACCAATCAAGAGTGTCTCTGTGTAAGAAGAAATCTTAAATCTGTTTTTCGTGAGTTCGTTTTTTGTAGGGGGCCATTTTGTAGAAATTTCAG
>JAUZNK010046492.1:0-16468 GCA_035046665.1 Euphysa ruthae | reverse complement strand
GTATGTGTGTATGTGCGTGTATGTGTGTCTCCACGCATAGACAAAAAACTTTAAAACCTCATGCCTCAATAATATTACTTGAAGAATTTCTTCTGCATGAAACATATTTTTAGCTATATTTCCAGAAGAGCTCTCATTTGAACGGTAAAGAAAATCATCGGCAGTTTACCTCGTATCTTGCCTTGCTATCATTTGATTTATTTTTAAACTCTGCTTATCTGTTTATCATTAAATTTTAATTGAAATGTTTTATTTTTCTCTGAAGATTTGTTGCGAAAATACATTTGTGCGGGCGAAGAAAAATAAACTCTAACCTTTTGAAAATATTTGAGGGTGGAAATCATCCACTTGGATATTTTAAGAGAGTATGGTTATTTTAAAAGGGTTTGTAGAAATGCAAATAAACTATTTTGGATTTTAAAGTGTTTTTTATCTGAAAAATTAATCGTTGGAAATCATTTATTCGTGAAAGGGAAAGTTTTGAAAGGAAGATTTTAACAGTAAGAATATACATAAACTAGAAACGTTAATGTGACGAGATAAGCCAAATTGTATTCTGATTCAGTATTAATGTCTCTAAAATCAATAAGATTTCGATTCTTCTTTTCTTATTTATTTGAAAATTTTATTTTTCTTTGAAATTTTCGTCAATTTTTTCTGTCAAAACGGTATTCAAATATTCGACATCATTTTGTTTTGCCTAAAGTGTTTAATGTTTAACGATAATACGCTTTGATAATACGCTTTGATAAAACGCTTTGATAATAAGCTTTGATAATACGCTTTGATAATACGCTTTGGTAACACGCTTTGATAATACGCTTTGATAATACGCTTCGATAATACGCTTCGATATTAGCATTATTAAAATTAAATGTTTAATAACATAATGAAAAACATAATGTCCCATTCAATGCAATTATTCAAGTAATTAACGATGCAAGACGACGTTTTTTTGTTCTTTATAATTAATTTTGAATTTCAACTTATGACTTTTGTTCACATAAAATACGGGTTTCTATACCCGTAAAGCTTTGGATAAAGACTTGGAATATAGCTACACCCAACCTCCCTTTTTATTCCAATCCTTATATGTTAGATAGATATTATATATTTTCCTCTATAACCAAGTTGTATTATTTCAGAAAATAAAACGTTATTTTAAAATAGATTAAAAATAGTAACAAATATAATATAATGGTTATTAGGAAGGAGACACTCGTATAGCATTAAGCTAATCAAAGGGAGTGATTTCGAGAAAAATTAATTTATAAAATAATTTATCAAATAACATTTCTGTTGCCTACTAATTTTACGAAATGTATCCTTGAAAATATGCTTATTGGTCTACTCAAAGATTATGACTAAATAAAGCCTCACGCAAAATAAATTTATTTATTTATTTATTCGGCTGAGTAAGGCAAATACTGTATGCATTTCTTCAAAAATTTCTATTTCTATCTATTAACCTTGATTTAGATATTTTCTGCCAAAACAGAAACAAGAGTTGTCAATAAAAACAACTTTTCACGTTAAATGCCATTGCAGGGTACTTTAAAGGTTAATAAGTGAGCGAGTTTGAGAAACCTGCACCTGCCAATGTGTGAGGTAATTTTAAGCAGTAAACTTCTTAAATTTAGAATTTTATATCAGATTTTTTTAATGTAAAAGGAGTGTAAAATAAAGCAAAGAAACTAAATTTCATTAACACCAACATCTTTAAAAACCAAATCAATTAGTTACAAATAAAAATAAAGTAAGTGACGCCAGCGAGCATGCGAGCGATCTTTATTTTAGATCGAAACCTTCAAAAGGCTAGTAAAAAAAAAATAAGATTATTAATTCATTCTAGTTAATAAAATTAAGATAACAAAATCAATAGATTAAAAAATGATAATAACAAACAGATTTTCAAAACTTGCAAATTTTACAAATACAGTAGATTATTGCTGCATTCATTTTATATTTATATTTGGTAAGTGTTTGAACGTTTTAATGGAGTAACTTAGTTTGTTCCGAGCCAGAGAGTTTAAATTGAAAAGTTGAATGGCGTCAAATAGAATTTATAAACCAAAATCACAAAAAGTATAAAACAATGGCTTATGATTTTGCACATAACCATGTTTCCTCATACTGAGGAAAGAAACTAAGAAAGATATCAATAATTATACTAAAGATTTTAGCATTCAAGGTATTAGAAATTTGGCGGTATTAGCAATGATGACGTTGCCATTAAAACAAGTTTAGCAGTATTTGCACCACTTTTTAGTTTTGAGACTAAACTCTGTATGAAATTATCAACTGCAGATATCGTGATTTTATCTGCAAAATTACAGCCTCACCATTCATCGATAAACATAACCTAATTATTTATGAACATATTAAATAGAATGTGAGACAACAAGTTTGATTACAATCTAGTCATTAAAAGTTAAGCCAATCCAATTCTAACACTTTGTGAAATAACTTATGGTTATTATACCTAAGTGCACATGTTGCTAGTTTAGCAGCTAAAAGATCATGTGTTAAAGTGTCATTGGATAAATCCATTGAGATAGCGGCAACCTTTTGGCTTTGACCATGAAAATTTTACCAAATTGTTTCAGAAATTTGATAGAAAGTGTTGGATGATGATTTATACTAATTTGGTCAGTTGACTTATAAAACGCTATAGGAACTTCGATAACGCAGGTAGCAGAGCGATCATTCTATAGTTCTATTTATCCGTAATATTAATTTTCTTATGCATTGGCAATATGTCAGCCCACGTGAGTATTTTTAATGTTAAAAAAAGGCAGGAGCTTTTTGTCAAGTTTTAATTTAGTGATTTAAAAAAAGGTTTCATAGGAAATTATTTCCCTAAATGAGAGAGGATTATTATATTAGCTTACATTTGGGTATACAGCCAATCTCTATAATAATAGCCTTAAATTCCTTATTTTTACAATTATTTTACGGATTTCCTACGGTATTTTATACATTTTTTAATAAAGCATTTTAATTGTTCGTCGCTATACCAACTCCCATCACAAAAAAAAAAAAAAAAAAAAAGCAACTTGACGGACCCGAAAACAACTTTACGGATTGATATCGATATTTTAAAGATTTTCAATAGAATTATCAAACCATGAAACTATTACGCAATCCTTCCAAGAGCACGAAGGTTAACTTTAGGTTACATAAGAATTGAGCAAAAATTAAACTTAAAAGAAGAATTTCATGTGATATTTGAATGTTTAACAACATTTAAAAGTTTATCTTAATAGTAGATACTGTAAATATTTATTACAGCCATCAATCACTATTATAAATCTGAACTAAATGACTTTGACTGGCAGGTGTATTAGATTGAAATGATTTTTGAAGTGTATATCCAACTATTATTATTATGATTGACGAAGCAGACGCAAGACGGTAACTATGACAACATGTCAATTGAAAAGATAGTTTAAGTAGTTTTTGCTGGAGCTCATTTGACTACAACGCGAAAAATTCTCTATAGTAAGGAGTTTTTTTTGCTGACTCAGCAGATTTTTGAGCCAAAGTTTGGGCCAAAATTCGCACCTATTTTTTCATCTTTTGTCTTTCCTTCTTATTTTTTTTATTAATTTTAACAGTAGTGAATAATTCAATCGAGACAAATATATGATGTTGTCAGTTACCTATTCAAAACCAAATCAAAATTAATTTCAATACTGTCCACAGAGAATTTTATTTAAACGTTTAACAAAAGATTCTTTAAAATTACATGCAAATGTAAACATCAAATTGCTGATTTAATTATTTTATTTGATTTCGTGTCTTTAAACAAAGGCGGGTGTTTTATAAATTTTAAATTTAAATTCATTTTAAATTGAAATATATTTTTAATTAAAAACAATATTTTTATTTCACTATAAGATATGCTATAAAATATTTTTTGTGGTATAAATTATTCTTCCAATAGATCAAAACCAACTAAAAAGTAATTTCAATACTGTCAAGAGACGGTATTGGAATTACTTGTTGCAGTTTTCTTCTATCAACAATTACTATATGCCATTGTTAACTTAGGCTTGCCAACGAGCTTGCCTTGCTTTAGAAAACTGTTATTTATTGATTGCTTAAATAAATTATAAAGTATTATATTATATTATGGTATACGGCTAGTGATTAATAATTGCTATAATACTGAAGATGAGTAAGATAAAGTTAGGATTACATTTGGGGATGTTTAAACTGTCACTAGTAGCATTATAATAGCAAATATAAATACTTCCAAGCTCTTTAACATTAAAGTGATTGTTTTTTTCATTTTTAACAATAAGTTTTCAAATTATACTTTCTTTCGAAGAAGTAATTTTGCTAGAAAATTATAGTTTAAATTTTTTTCCCAAAAGAACTATGGTGTAATCATAAAAAATTTCTTCGTTTGTCGGTTGCGATTAACAGAATTTTTTGGTTTTGAAATTTTTTCACAATTATATTTGGATTATATATTTCAATGAGGGAAAAAACGCATTAAATTCCTTCATATTTCATCTTAAAAACAATTAGTCGCATAGTTTCAAACACGACGGACCTGTCAACGTCGCACAGGTTGCACACAGTCGTACCACACAGCATTTATAAAGATGATATAACAGTAAGCGCTGCGCTTGTTTTTGTCTTTCTTGTGTATGGATTTTGTATGTTTCTGTCTCTGTCTAAATACAACCAAAGTGTATTTTTACTGTGAAAGCATGCTTCCTGAGATCTTTTGACGTGGTTAATTTATAGTTTTATTAGGAAAATTATCATTGTATTTCAACTTTCTAACCTAATTAATTGCTGCGTTCTTTTTGATAACACGAATTTCTGAGTCTCACAGATGCATACTGAGCATCATTTATTGAATATGAGTCATATTATGACTTCTCAAAAAAACTATTTACTATTTAAGGCTGAAGAATGATAGAAGTTGAAGTAAATTTTGGCGTCAAGTCTCAAAACAAGGAGCACATCTGTTTAAAAAAATCCAATACAAATCAAACTTAATACTGTCTTCTGTGGTTATGAAACTGAATTATATTGTTCATTGGATCACCAAACTTACTTTTGTTCGATATCGTATCACCGCACTTGCCTTTAAAATCTGTAGACCCACCTCTTAAAAAGTTACCCTTACTTTTCGTACAAAAAAGGTGATAACGTAAATAGCGGTAGCATCCTTGATGAAATGTCTTCATTAAGTCAACTAAAAGGATTTCAATACACCTATTCATGAAACATCATATCCCCATTTTTTTTTTCATTCGGTACCACACCCAGCTATATTAATTAGTTTATTATATTTATTCTGAACTTCATGTATTTTCACTAATCGTTTAATCCAAGCTGTTAGCATCTCTTAGTAGTTGTTATAAATGTCTAATTTGACAAGTAAAGATTAATAACAGAAGCACAATTAAATTTCAAAACTCTGTTTCATTTTTTAATTAGAAAATTTTATTGAATTGAGATAAACTCTCTTCAATGTAGGGTGAGTATAGAAATACTTTAATTGTTACAGACAGGAAATCTAGTTGATTTGTTGCTCTTTTTTTTTTTTAAGTAAATTGAATTGGGGAATTTCTTTTAATGGCTGATATAGTTTTTTTTTTTGGGTAAAAAAAAATTAGGCTGGAATTACCCATGACATACTTTCGAATTTTTTCATTATAAGCAATTGAAGTTATTAAAAAGTAACATAAAAATTTTTAAATATATACAATATATAGGTTTCTTAAAAATAGCTTTAATCTTGAAATATTGACGGTTTTTTTTTTAAACTTTTTTCTTCTGTTTTTTGTACTATTTTTTTAATAATGTATATTTTACATGTGTTTCCTGTGGTTTTTTCCATACCACTTGCTTTTTACTTTCACTCATGTCCCATCAAAGAAGCCATACCATTACAATCCAATTTATATATATTTTCTTCAATACAAGTTGCAGGTAACAATTAATTTATTTTATTCCATGAACTTTAAAATTAATTAAAATTAAAATAATTAATAAAGACAACTATGACAATTTTAGTTTTATATTATATCTTTTTACTGTTTGACCGTGGAATCTTCGAACGCCATCAAACCTTCAACAAAGAAAAATTTTTTTTGTAAATATCCAGTTAGCCACTAGATCATGTTAGGCGTTTAATTTTAAAACCGTTTCTTTGAAATTTATATAATAACATCACTGTAACCATAGGATTTGTCAAAAAAATTAATAGATCAGCTAAAATTGGTTTAGTATTTTATATGTCATTTGATTAATAATATTCATAATAAAAATACAGCTGTATTCTGTCTCATAAAATGGCTCTTGATAAAAGAAACGTGGTTATTCTCAATAACTCCCCTGGTGTTACTGATTTAAATATTTTTTATTTACATACTCGAAATGCTGCTTATTTTACGGCTTAAGCAGCTGATATCTGAAATTCATTAAAGCTAATAAAAACTATTTTGAATAAATTAGAAATATAAATTGCTATATCCTTTATGTTTTAGACACCGGTTCACCGATTATCAACAAGCTAGTATCAGTTATAAAGATATTTAAAACTGGGAAAAAGTTCGTGATAAGTTCTTTAAAAGGTTTTGTACAAAGAAATCTACATGGCGATTTTATTGTTACCAGCTTAGGTAATTCTTTTAGAGAAATGTTGGTAACGAATTTATAGGCCTAGGTATATATTATATGTTATAGTTTCGTCAATGTATGTTGCGTCAAAACTACTGCATTAAATATATAACATTTAGGCTGTTACAGACAAAACGCCGTTGATACGTACATTTTATCTTGTTTCGTTTGGATTTAAACGCAAAGTTTTTTTCAGGATAGTAGGTTCATTTTTAAGTGTAGGTGACATCTGTTTTCATCACACGAGAGCAGGCCGTTGATTGTGTCAGGTTTTAGACGAGCAATTGGTGGGTGAAGATCGAATTTAGCTTTGGTGAGAATGAACCGTATGTTTGTTGGTTGGAGTGTAGTTACAAGGATAGATTTATCTCGGAAATTAATTAAGTGGAGGTCAGATGGAATTTAACTGTGGGTTTATATGCGGTAACAAATGTGATGGGGTCTTTTTTAGAGTGCTTGTTTGAACGTGGTGGTATGTTCTTAAAAGGCTATTGTTAATGATAGCTTCTGGGTAGCCTCTTCGTATTAGGTTTTGTTTGAGTTGATCAATTCGTTCGTCTTTGTTTACGCTTACTATTTGTACGATACTTTTTTTGAGTGACAACGCAATGTTTTTAACAGTGTAACGTGGGTGACTACTGTGGTATGATCAGTAGGAAAACAATTGTGTTGGTTTGGAATATATGTCAAGCTCGAATTGTGTATCGTTAATTGTACATTTACGTCAAGAAAGTAATCTTCTGTGGCAGTTTTTCAAATATAAATTGAATATCTGGATCAAGAGAGTTGAAGAGTTGAAAAAAATTTTTTACGTGAATAATTGGATAGATATTTTTAAAGGACTAAATGAATAACATATAAAGAGCAGTTATATTAAATCTAAAAGCTCGGTGTTAACACAGAGTCAATTCTTACTTCAAATCTCTTTTGAGCAGAAACTATAGATTTTTTTAATGTTCCGTTCTGGTAAAAAGAGCGGTGCCAAGTCACATTATTACAGTTTTGCTGATCCACAATATAACGTGTCAACTGTTTATATCTTTCCTATTTATAACAGTTGAAACTACTAAGCAACATACACAATTGAACAAATTTCGAACTGAACCACGAGGCTATACATCAACACTTTCTCCTTCGCTATTATACATGTTACTCCAAGAATCCAGAACGTCAAAAATCGGACGGCGATAATGAGAACTCTAAATCGGAGACATATTAAATTGATATTTTTGAAATATATACCATTTGCATTGTCTATGTGTGAGAATAAACGTAATAACTTGAGAATAGCGTCGTAAAATATATTGAGCTTTAAATAAATATTGATGACTGAGTCATAAGCTTTAGAACGAGGTATTAATCATATATTTTGAAGGAGTTAATTGTTGTTCCTGTCAAATTATATACCACGTGACTTTTTGATAAATGACTTAACAATTTAAGAAGCAATTCCTAAAAGATATTGAGCTTTACATAAATCATGATCAGTGTGATTTCACATTAACAATAAGGTATTAATCGTATAAGTTCACTGAGTTTAATATTTTCACTGCCTTTCGATGACGTCATTCGAAAAAGACGTCAAAATTCGATTTCGTTACTTGTCGGTTATCCCCCCAACCCCCACACAAAAAATCAAAATAGTATATAACAAGAACTTTTTTTCTAAATTATAAGAATAGAAATTAGAAAAAATGCTACAAAGGTGGCCAATATAAAATATGTTCAAACAAGTCAAAATTTTGATGTCTTTGCCTCCACATTCATTCACACAAATAGGAATCCAACATGTGACGATGGACTCCGTTATGTCTTTGTTTCGCTCCTTTGCTGATTCCCACGACCTTTTAATACTTTGCGTGTGCGCCCCAGCTAATGGATCGACGAAATATAGACTGTGGTTAACTGTTAAGTATTAAACCCCATATCTTACATTGCTGCTATTCCACCATATGCTCTCTAAAGATCCGACATTATAGTCGCTCCTGGTCGTATTGTTGTTTGGATTATTGGAAGCAAAATAGCTGCACTGCAATCTGGAACAATGTAAATAAAGCCTTCCTTTGTTTCGCGACACCATCCGCCAAATACACACTGTTGATGGTTTTTCCGCCGTGGGAATAAGGATTCATCAACCTCCACAGTCATATTTAGTCCACCAATTAAAATAGGATTTGCAAGAATGTCTGCTCCACATACTTCCCGCAGATGTTTGTTGAAATCAATGGTACAATCTTTACCAAGGCCAAGTTCTACCTGTAAAAATTTACAAATGTATAAATCTTTATAGGCCATTTTCGAACCCTCTAACCAGGTTTCTTTTCGCACAGAAGATTCTTTTTTACATTCACGAGATCAACATCTTCATCTATCTCCCTTGTTTCCAGTTGCAGTGTCGTTACATGGCCATTAACACAAATTTTTGGATTATGCAAAATCCTTTTTTGTTGTAAAAACTGAATACTGGATGCTTTATCATGAGCAACGTTCAAAAGAGTTAATAAATTTATTATAACAAATCTTATTACTTCGCAACATAATATATCTAACGTAAAAATTGGAGATTTTATAGACAAACGCAAGTCTAGACATAAGCTTGTCTTGGATATCATTCAAAACCTGTATACTGCCTAAACGTTTACAAATTATATTTATTTATTATTTTTTTCTGTAGGTGGTGGGTGGGTGGTGATGGGAGTAACCGACAAGTAGCCCGATTTCCAGAAATTTTCAAATTATTTACCAAAACTTTTTGGATTCCTCGTAAAATTCTGTTCTAGAAAATATAATAATCTCACCATCTCCATCGAAGGCTCTCATTTTTATATAATAAAGATTAGGTTTTATATGATTAAGAATTTTAATTAAATATGTTAATTCTGGCAAATTATAAAGAATGTTACGAGCATAATTTTTTGTTATCAAATAGAATTTTCGGAGTTTTAACATCAACAACAATTTTAGTGAGCATTTTTTAACTAATCAAAAAATGGACCACGATAATTTTTGGGTTATTATTTCTTTTCTCTTTAATTTCTCAGACATAGCTTGAAAGAGAAGTTTTTAAAAAATATTTTTGTAATTAAAAGATGCTTTGTGGTTAGCATATCTTGTCTTGAATTCCGCTTCTGTTAGTCCGATATAAATTTTTTTTGCTTTATTTGGAATTGAACGCATTTATGAATTATGTTGGTGGCTTAAAATTTTCCAGTTAAAGCTCTTATGCAATTTATTTTTGAGCGTGAAAAATTTTTGTCAACTAAATTAAAAAAATTTTTCTGATATTGGTCGAAAATTTCTTATTAGATGGAGAATTATTGTTAGGAACTATTACTTAATCCAGCTCCTTTAAATATTTGTTAAAAACAAAATAAAACGATTTGTTTAACATTTATATTGTCTCTTCTCACTTGACAGAGGTTAACAGATCACAGGATTTGATAGGTTACCAGAAATTCCATCTATTGTTCTCTCATATAGAATGAAAGTAGCTTATTTTAAATCAAAGCTCCATATTAGGGTGACTAGGACAACATTTTTTTGAATAATATATATATATATATATATATATATATATTTTTTTTTTTATTTTATTATTATTTTTTTTTTTTTTTTTTTGCGTTAAATTTTCTTTGAAATCATATATGAATTGATAGTTATAGGATTTTTCAGGTTAAGGGAATTTTATTACATTTATGCGCGCAAGGGGAATGTCGTGATATAATAGGGAATATGTGCATGCAGGAGTGTAGCTGGGGGCGTACTTACTTTAGGTCTCCATACTCCCAATATTATCAATTTTGTTTTCTCCAACGGACCCCACCTTTGATTTATTGTCGATATCTCATTAAATTTTTATTATTGTGTGTTTTAGGGAATTTAAAGAAGTCATTTGGTAAATTGAAGCACTTATCCGTAAAAGTGGTTCATCATCTTAATGAAGGGATTGCCATTATTCAAACTTTATGCGTAATGACATCATTAGCCAATTTAATACTTAATTACACATTAGTTGGTATCTTAATCAAAATATCAGGGTAAGATATTTTTGCAAAAGCACAACAGCGAGCGCAGCGAGCTTTACAGCTGGAGCTCATTTGGCAGTAACACGAAAAATTCTCTATAGTAAGGAACTTTTTTTTTGCTGAATCCGCAAAAAATTCGTGCTGAAATTTTTGCCTAAATTTTGCTGACTCCGCAGAAAATTCGTGTCCATTTTTTTCATATTTTGTCTCGCCTTCCCATTTTTCATTACTAATATTTGAACATTACAGAATACTTCAATCGAGACAATAGTTACCAAATCAAAACAAATCAAACAGTAGTGAAATTTCACTACCGTCCACAGAGAAATTTATTTAAAAGTTAAACAAAAGAATCATAGACGTTCCATTCGAATATTCTTAAAAATCTATTGTTTTCATATTTAATTTCGTGTCTTTAAACATAAGTGTTTTAGGAGCAGTAAGTTAAATATAAATTCATTTTAAATTGAAATATTTTTAATTAAAAACAATATTTATTCAATATATGTATACGATAAAACCACATTTTTTTTTTGTATAAACAATTCTTCCAATAGATCAAAACTAAATTAAAAGTAATTTCACTAGTGTTGACAGAGAATTTAATTCTATTTAAGCTACAGCTATTTATTGTATATTAATTTCTGGTAGCGTAAGAAAATTTGTTGTTTGTTTAATTCTATCGCGGTTTTCTTCTATCATCAATTACCATATACCATTTTCAACTTTGGCTTGCCGGCAAGATTGCCATGCTTTCGCAAACCTTTACATAATGATTATATAAAATTTCGAAATTTGCAAAAGTTTCTGCCTATATAACTTTCTAAGGGCAAAAAGGTTATTCTCGTAAAACCTTTTATCCTTCACTCAAAAAGTCTGTAATAAAGAGTAATAAAAAATTTCATTCCAATAAGTTATTGCTTATTTATAGAGAATTATAAAAACGAATTCAGCCGAAGCATAGTAAAGTCTATATTTATTAGGCCTGCGAACTATATCCGAAGAGGTAAAAAATGTCTCCTTGACCTTATATCTAAATACATTATAGTTTGTGATTGATAAATAATTATTCTTAAGTATAATTACTCTTAAATAAATTACGATATTTAAATGGAGCAAGAGTTACATTTTTTCTTTTGATACCTGTGTTTCAATATCACATATACTTTTTAATTATTTTATCTTTTTATTAATTATTTATTTCAAATAATGGGGAGATATCATCGTAAGTCAAACTTATTAAGAGATGATCACCCACGGTTCTGACGTACTTAGAGCTTCCATTTGAGCCTACGGTAAACAATCGCTCAGGCAGACAACCATAAACTTATCACACCGAATCGAATGCTACTCATATGCTAAGTGGGCGATACCCGGATTTGAACCCGGAACCCTACGGTTGGGAGTCAGATCTGTTACCAACTGAGCTATCCGGGTACAAATAAAAGATATAAACGATAAAGTAAAGTACTAAGGCGAAATTATCAAACAGCGAAATAACCAGAATACCCTACATTTTGTTAATTTTTGTTATAATCAAAAAGACAGCAGTTAAGACATAAAGATAAGAATATAAAGAAATCAAAATGGAAATTAAAGGTATTTTAAGTAAAATATTCAAAAAAGGAAAAAAAAATATAAATACTTAAGAAGTTTGAAAGTATCATTTGTGAATGACTTATTGAGTAAAGGAGCGTGTGTTTCAAAGGGAGGACCTACTATAATAAATATTAGTGTTGAAGCAGGGAATGAATCACTTATTGACTATAGGAATGTTAATTATTTAATTTAGGGAAATATAGGTGTTGGTAATTAATTTTATAACTCAGGAATCATAAATGAAAAATTAAAATCTTTCAAAAACACTTTATTCCAACTTCACTTGGATTTTCTTTGAGTTGTTAATACTCTTTAGCGCTTTTTTCTAGATAATCTTTTCATGACAACTATGATGAAATTACATTTATTTTAAAATGCGATTCATTAATCATATATTATAAACATGGACAAAATTTAGTATGCATTGACTTCATTATTGTTATACAGCTCAACATAGTCTATAAAGAAATTTAGGTAAACAATCTGGTGGGTTGAACTAGAAAATGCATAAAGTTTAGTTTGATTTTCACTATGTTATATATCTTTTACAAAATTCACCGATTTATTATTCACAACTGTAAATTATATCTGCATACCTTTCGTTGTAGATATGCCATTTGATTTATAATTTTACCGTTTTTGATATTTTTATTAATGAACCAGACTTGAACCAGAAAACTACATTCTCCGAAAAACGCATGTATTTCAGTTTTTCATGCAAGAAATTAAGATCTATTGTGTCAAAAGCCTTTTGGAGATCTATGAGGATCATCCCAGTGTGACATCCTTTTCCAAAACCTTTTGTAATTCTGTCATGAAGATATGACAAACATTTGTCTGTCGAAAAACCTTTTCGAAATCCAGATTGAAATTAATATATAATGTTTTCATTTTCAACAAATTCTCAAGTTTGACCTTCAATTACTTTTTCAAAAATCTTGGATGCAATTAATAATAACGATATGGGCCTGTAGCTTTTTGGTTCTGTCTTGCTCCCTTTTTTAAATAACGGAGCAATTTTAGCTAATTTGCAATCATCTGGAAATGTAGTAGTCCTGATAGAAAGATTTATTATTTGTGTGAGTGGTCTCAAAATAGAAGGACATCCGTCCTTAAAGAACATAGATATTTCATCAAACCCTTGTGACTTATTTAGTTCTAAATCATTAATTATGTTTTTAACTACATCCACAGTGACCCTTGAGAATTCAAATTCCTTCGAAATGTTCATTTGGTCATAAAAATTTAGAGTTGCTTGGGTATTATAAATATTTGATGCTTTTGGAAGGAGATTTGAAAGATTGGCTGAAAAATTTCCAAAAAATTTTTAGCAATTTGAAGATGATCAAAAACTAACTTATTATTGTTTTAAACAAAAATTGGATTGTGAAAATGGGCTTTTTGATTTTGTAACTCCCATATCTTTCAAAGTTTTCCAGAGATTTTTAGGTTTACCTATATTTTCATTAAGTTTATTTGTAAAAAAATTTCTTTTTTTTCTATTAACAGTTCCAAGAGCATCATTTTTAGCTCTGTTAAATAGTTTCTTGTCTGCATCAGTTTTTGTCTTTTTAAATTGCCTATACAATTTATGTCTTATAGCTATTTTTTCTGCAACTTCTTTGTCAAACCAATCTTGAGAATTGTGGCCTGTAAACTATACCCACTGTAAAGGGTTTTGCACAAGGTAGAGAAATATCAACAAATATGTTTTCCAACGTCATTTGCGGGTGTGATATCATTAAAATTAAGATCCTTGATGTATTAAACAACACCACAACCAGACCTATTTCTGTCTTTTTTAAAATTTGGTATCCACTAAGTTCAATTTCCCTGTCATCTATGGAGCTATCAAGCTTACTTTCAGTATTTCAAATAATTAATGGTTTTGAAATAATTGAAATCCTTCTTAAATATTCAATTTTTGGAATATGCTGTTTACATTTAAAATGAACGAAATGTAACCCTTGTTTCCTAAAGGGGAGCCATAATTGCTGATGTTCTTGTATAAGATTTTCTATATTATATTGCATAGGTCCAGGATTAGACTCAATGTCATCAGATAATGTTATCATGAGAATTTTCAGAAAAATTTGAAAATTTAATTTAATGCATCAATTTTTTTGAAATGTGTTTAAATTATGTGAGCGAGAGAAGTTGCAGAGGCGTCAGTTTGATTACTTAACAGGCTATATTGACTATTTAACAGATCTAAACTAAAAATGAAATGTCCTATATTTGAAATTATAAATACTAGGGAAAAAAAATAAAACATACCTAAAAATACAGATTTAACAGCACTAACAACATATTTAAAGTAAAATTTAAGAGATGCAAGGAAAAGAACGCTAAGAATAAAAACAAGCATGCCCAAAACACAAAGTTAAAAATGGTGAAATGACGATGAAATTATTTTTTAGTTTTATAAATGTTTTCATTTACTTTTTTTTTTTGAGTTTCGTAAATATATGTATTTAAATGTGTTTGTAAGAGACATATCTGATCAGAACACTTCAAAAAAAGTCAGAGAATAAAAAAATCTAGTATTAATGTCCCTAAATACCCAATAAAAGGGTAAAATGGTAAAACAACAGCCTTAGCTTCTCCAATATTTCTTAAAGCAAAAGCAAATCGTTATTGACTCCAACTTTACGACCTCTCACGATGAAAGTATTTGTTTATATTTCAAAACTGCGTAAGCTATAAGTTATACTTTAAAACTCCAAGAGTTGTTCTCAAAACAGAGCTTCTGGAGGAAAGTTGAAGTTAGTGATCAACAAATTTTACCGAGGATTCAATATGTGCTCTGCTCCCAAAAGTAGTTTATGTCTGGAACACCACATTTACAATGGCTGTTGCTTTTGCATTAATTGCATTTAATAATAAATATGTGGGCATATCGTCTGTTGTTTTCAGAAATTAAGAATTGGTTAAAGCAGATGCCAAACGAATAAGTCATACTGCAAGTTAAACGAAAAAGTCAAACAAAGAAAAATGCGAGCCATCAAAAAAAGATTTGATGATAGTCTTTAGCTTGAGGAAGGAAAAATATATGCAATTGTGAAAACACTCTTTTCATGCACATTTGTTTATAACTTTTCGTTAGTTAAATTTTCTGCACTTTCGTAATTTTGATCTTCTAACAGGTTTAACATATTGAAAGAAACACCAATTGACATTTCGAATTTAAAGATTTTGATGAATTTCAAAGTAAAAAATCGTTAATTTGGCATATAATTAATGGCGTTATAGCTTAAATTTTGTTTTAAAATTTTTCTCCTTCTTTTGTTATTTGATATTATTGTATCAAAGCGTTTAAAAAAACATTTCTTTCTTCCTAAAAATAATCGCTTTCCACCTTAACAACAGCTTGGTAACTAAGAAAATCACCTTTCAATGGCTTCTAACTTTCATTAAAGAAATAAAACCATTTAATAATTAAAATCATATGCATCTAAAAAATAAATACTTTGCCTAAAATCAAGTCTCAAAGTGTTCTTTTTATCTCTAGTTAGGCCCATTTTTCATAATACCGAGGTCAAAATTTGACAAAAAATATATGATATTTCACCTCTTTATCTAGTACATCATGTGTATAGAAAAAAATGATTTAATCAAACCGTATATTTGAAATAAATGTTCTTAGGCTCAAATAGATTCAACTTAAATATACTAACTGTAAATTTCCCTCAGTTTTCCCCCATATTTCCAATAGAAGCTACGGCGTAAGTGTTCTCAGGTTAGGCTGAAAATAATTGTATTCCCAAGCTAATACATATTACACAAACTGAATTTTTCTCTAAACCAAAAAAAGGCGGCTATGTGGAAATTTTCTGGGAAGTCTTTTACTATATGTATAGTTGACATGAACTTTGATTTATCAACTATAACAATTCTAAGTCTAAAAAACCACGCTCACGCATTAAAAGGGATATCTGAGATGAGTTTTTTTTTTTTTGGAAATATATATAACGATTTTGAAACAATGACGAGGACAAACATGTACCATCTAATTTATGCTATTATGTGTCCGAAATTAAATAGTACCTTCACTGCGAAAAAGTGTTCGCCATGCGAATTCGAATAACGCGAACTGTTTTTTTTTTTTTTTTTTTTTTTTATAGTATAATCTTTCTTCTGTCACAATTTGTGTAAAATACATAAGATCATAATCATAAAAAAATACAAAATGGTTAAAA
>JAUZNK010046482.1:0-16469 GCA_035046665.1 Euphysa ruthae | reverse complement strand
TATATATTTTATACACAGTAATATCAATAAAATATCCAATAACTATAAAATTACTACATAAAGTATCAAGCCAACGCTATTGATTAAGTAATTAATGATGCAAGTCGTTTTTTGTCTTGAGAAACTATCCATTTTACATGATAAGATCAGGTGTTAAATAACTAAGGGAATTAATTAGACAGGTGCACTTTTTTTTTATTATTATCAAATAGAATTTGGTGAATTTAAGCATAAATTATGGATGACAACAGGCCGAACTGCATTAGCTGAAACTGTCAAATAAATGTGAAATGTTAGTACAGTCAAATAGCCTAAAAAAATAGTCAAGCCTGGAACAAATTGCAAAAGAATTTTTTTTTTGCATATTTTCTCACCTTAATATATGGCGTTTCACCAAAAAAAATTTCTTAGCTCAAAACTTTATTTTCAGCTAGACTTCAGGGGTTCAACCAAACATGTGCTTTTTTGCGATTTATCGATCTTTGTCAATAAAAAGTAAACTATTCCTGACAGTAAGCGCCTAAAATTTGGTATTTGAATAGTGAACAACACATTAGATGTGTCCCAGGCGTTATAAAAAACAGCAAATGAGCGGACAGGTACATCCCATAATAAGTTCTTATTTAATATTTAAGCATAAGCGTTGGATTGATGATACTTTTTTGTCATATATCACAACAGCAAATATTTGTAGCAGAGTAAAATTAGTAGACAAATTAGATGAGACAAATTAAAAGAATAAATAGTTTTTGATATTTTTAACTCTTCTCTCCTGAATATATTTTTAGAAAAAACAACGGACTAAATATTATGACTTGGGAATCATGGTTTGTCCTGTCTGTGGTATTGAAGTAGAAGAAAATGTCAAGAGTTCCTACTCCACGCTTTAAAGCAAGGCAATTAAATTTTTGCAAACACATGCTTATGAAACAACTCTGCTTCTGATAAAACAATTATTTATATCTTAGGCATGTCAATGGTTTTTATAATGTGAAGTCAGTCTCATCCTCAGGGCTTTCTACGAGAGAAAGCCCTGGGTTTGTTTCATAAGCATGTGTTGATTTAAAATTTGTAACTTTCATAAGAATTTAGTAGTTTTATTAAATGGAGTAAATTTTGTTTTAGCGTGTCACAAGTTTACAATCAAAAGGAATTGAATGTTAAATCGGTCAAAAAGTACATAAACAATGTCGCATAGATCTGCTAAAAAATACCATTTCCAAACCCTATGCATCAGAATGCAAAGAATCAAATGCTTCGAGATTAAGAAAGACTTATCCAGAGCACAATTTTGATTTTAGGAGTAACTATTTCTTCTATGGAAATGTTGCTTGTCTTACCTCTAAGGTAGATCCAGCTTTTCATGTGCGATCATTATTATTCCGAAGTAAAATTCAAGAGATAGCGGTATGTAGAGATGATGAATGGGGTCTTAGGAGGCTTTCACACAATAATGAGCTACCTTGAGTGCATTGGTAATATTATGACCAATACCGGATTGAGCGATGCTATGTCACTTTTGTATGCTGGTAATACTGTTCCTCATTTAATGCTTTCAAAGGTAGTTAACCGTTCTTGGAGAGTGCATTCATTAACTGATCTTTCTGTTAATGCTCTCATTTTGCGTGATGTTTGCAAGTCTTTGAACATTGATCTTGTTACACTTAAGCTTCATTATGATAATTTAATTGCAAAGAAGTTTCCACTTGATAATTTTCCTCGTATGTATCTTCTGAACCAGATTAAAGAAGGATATGGAAAGCATCTATGCAAGATAATAACAAAACAGTGTTATGGATACAGTATATGATATGAACGATTTATTGAAGAAATTTATCCGTGTAGAGCGATTAGGTGATTGGAAGTTACATCTACAGTGCCTACAAGAAATGTTGTCTTACTTTGCCGCTTGTGGTCATAATAACTGTGCAAAATCAGTTTTGCTGTATTTACATCAGATGTCAACGATAGAAAAAGACAATCCTGTTGTGTACCACGATCTTGAGAATGGGTACCTTGTGATAAGAAGAGTTTGATCTGGTTTGTCGCCAGATTTGGTGATTGAGCAGACACTTATGAGAAGTCTTAAAAGCACTAGTGGTTTGGCGAGAGGGACAACATTTAGAAAACTTCAACGCAGCGTGTATCACTATTCCCGAGCACCATGCGCAGAAATTAGCGATGCAATTGAGGAATTTACTGGAAAGAAATACAGAACGAGTAGTCGGCACAGAGAAATGAGTGCATCTCGCCAATCCAGGGACAGTGAAGATTACAATAAGCTAGTTTGTTTTTTTAAGGATCACAACAACTTCGGCACAGAAGCAGAAAATCTGAAATTGAAAAAGCTGGAAAAGGATTTTTGATGAGTGTATTCAACAAAAACCTATCTTGATAAATTCAGATACAAGGTCTTTATGGAAAAGTAGCAGGTCGAAGTGTTGTAGTACCTCAAAATCTCCCACCAACAAGAGATGCGGTATGTTACCACTTTTACCAAGTCTACCATCAAGTACAAAATTGGTTAAGAAAGTTGGTTAATGCAGAGGATTGGGGATAGAAGAAGGAAGGAGGAAAACTTACTCCTGTTATGATGACACAGACAGTTGCTCCAGAAACTTTACTGACATATGTGCGGTGTGGATGCAAAGAAGATGGATGCGGTACAACTATGTGCTCCTATAGGAAATACGGTAAGGGTCTTGAACTACCTTTTAACTAAGAGTTTGAGATACATTCCCTACAGATATTTCGTTACAAGTAGATTATTGAAACGTACAAATAACTATATCTACTTTATACAATTGCATTTTTTAGGAATTTCCTGTTCAATGTCATATGTTAAATGCAATATGGTGTCAGTTGCCAAAACCAACAACAATCAGATGATGTTGAGGACGATAATGATTACGTTCCTGAAGACATTTGATTATAATAAAGACTGTTCTTAGACTGATACATAGTTCTTTAGACATTTGCATTTTCGTATTTTGTTATGTATACTCACAAATTGCAATGTTGATTTCATCCATTTTTGATCTGACAGCAAATTAATGAACTCGTTGAATTAACTCTTGTAAAGGCTTTTATAGATTTGAACAAAATACATTATATAACCTTTACTTTTTTGAATTAAAACTGTGACGTCGTAAAAAAATGTTTGTGACTTTGCACATTCTAATATATGCGGTCTCGGTAGATTTCTAAACTTTTTGATGACGTCAGCAAAAATGATGACGTCATCATATAACTGATTAAGGGAAAATACTTCAAATTTCATATGGATACTTCTGGCCAAGTTTGAAGACTCAATGGTAAATAGTTTTGAAACTATTTAAAATTCCAATCTTTATAAACCTTCCGAACGCTGTAAATCGGGTTTGAACAAAATTTACGCTTAGAACTTTTTGTTGGTGAATGTACACATGCCCTACTCTCCAAAAATCCATGAACAAATTCTTTTGCAATTTGTTCAACCTCAAATGCTAATTTGACTTTACTATGTGGCAAATTAAACAGAACTTTTCATTGTCAAATAGAATTCAAACAAAAACAACAATTATAATAGGAGCTTTTCAACCAATCATGTGCTTTATAACTAGCAAACAAAAATTGATTTTCATGGCCGTATTTAGATATCAAATCTCATTTTCGGCTCAATATCTCTGCCTAATTTTTGTCTGATTTCTAATTTGACTTGTAGGCGAGGTAATTTTCATAAATTTTTTTATGTGATGGTGGCCATTGTTTTTAAAATGAACTACTATAATTTTGGAGTTATTTTTTCTTTTTCTGTCATTTCTAAGACAGTTTGAAAGATAAAATTTTTTTATAATATTTTTTTGTAATTAAAAGATGCTTTGTGGTTATGCTAACCACCTAATCTTGTTTTAAATTCCCCTTCTGTCAATCCGATATAAATCTTATCTGGTTTATTGGGACTCAAAGCACAGCATTTATAAGCTATGCAGGTGGCTCTAAAATTTTCATCTATATTTTTATAATCCTCCTTATGCTTTTTGTGCAACTGTAGCTTAACTTAATTGTGTTACAGTTAAAAATCTCATGTAATTTATTTGAGCGTGAAAAATATTTGTCGACTAGATTTCTCTTTAATATTGGTCAAAATGATCTTATCACATTACACTTTTTAGTTGCAGGTAGTACATAAACTAACACATTGACACTAATCAGTCCCTAACAAATCCTCTTTATGTATTTATAACCAAACCTCGAAACGTTTATTACTCATTATTCTTATGTCGATATTCATTTGATCTAAGACTTATTGACAACTCTGTATCATTTAAAAATTTTATAGAAATAATAACTGGCCGAAAAAAATCAAGTTAAAATAACTAAATAACTAAAAATTCAATATTTCATTTGGAGGAGGTTTCAACCAAGAAAATTTCTTTTTTGTCCATTCTGCCTTAGCTATTAGTATTGCTAACAATAATGAGTCAAACACGAGTTTGGTCATTAAAGGCTTTAGAATCTCAGATGACTAGGTCGAAATACAATGCATCACGTCCCAGCAGCAAATGCTACTTTCAAAACCGCTGCTGGTGGATCTAGAAAAATGACTAAAAAATTTTAATCAGAGCTTTTGAATAATTCACACAATTTTGAAACTGTTACACATTGATTACATTATGGCTAATATTTGCGATTATTAAAGAAAATGTAAATTTAAGCAATTTTTGTGTAAATACTTAAAGATAATTTCATTAAATTCGTTATTCAAATTTTAGTAATAGAAAGCTTATACCAAAATAATTAAGGTTTGGAAATTGATTACGATACTTTAAGGAAAAATTTTGTTGTTGCTAAAATTTGATAAATAAGAAATATTTCAATTATAAAATACTTCAACATGGTGGACGTCAAATAATAACGACATTTGTGAGTTTTTGCTTTCATGCACTTTACACTAAGACATAAACCTGGTTATATAAGCTCCAAAAATTTCCTAACGTTTCTCTGCTTTGCCACCACTCAGACCAAAATATTTGGGCTTTTTCACTTGGTCAACTTCAGTGTGAATTTAAAAAAGGACATTCACGCTCTAACAACGCTACAAAGTGTTCAATTTGCACTAAAACAGTTAAAAAAAACTAAATGCTTCTTATGCACTATTTTTATTCAGTTTCTCATTCAAAATGTCAACAAATAAAGTTTACTCAAAAATATGCAAGAACCCTACAGTCACATTTGTGTAACAAATGTATATTCACAGTGCTCCCTTTCCCCAATGGAATTCAAGAAAAACTAATTGAAACAAAATGTGATCAAATACACGATGAAATAATAGATATAAAGTCTAAAAACGCCCAGCACGCCTCATTATGCACCTTGACATTCAACCAATCAATTTATCAATCCACATTACCAGGGTTTGAAGTAGTTGCTAACACATATAAATTTGATATTAAAGCACTCTCGGAAATCAGGCTAAAAGACAATCCATACTTATTAAAACATGTTGCAATAGATGGATAAAACTTTGAATATAACAACAATGGCAAAAAAAGGCGGATATGTTAGAATGTATATCAAAGAGCATTTAAAATACAAAGAAAGTAGAATTATAATATCTAGCGACCCTTTGTTAGAGCATCAATGGTTTGAAATAGCAAGCAAAAACAAAATTTTTATTCGGAGAATTTTACCAACCATACACTAGAGATCAAGACAAAGATGTATGGCTTGAAAGGCTTGACCAGGTTTTGTCAACGGTTAACATCAACATCGACCTTCTGAAAACCTCTTCGACTTAATCTAAGTACTTAGAAACGTTACGAACTTACAACTTAACACAACACATCACCAAACCCACAAGTCGAGGTACTAAACTGATCAACCTCTGTATTAGTAATGTCCCAAATAAACTGATTCAACGTTATTTCTTGTGACACAATATCTGACCATGATGGTCTTTTCGTTATCATAAATATAAGAAGACACACATTTACACCACGTTACAAATTTTTCAGAAACTACAAGAACTTCGACTTGAATTCATACGTGAATAATGTATTTAATATCGTTTACGCTTTTGATGTATCCGAAGAAAAACTTGAAATGTTCAACACGCTTTTGCTAGGTTGCATGGCCAACCCGGTAAAGAGAAAAAAGTTCACCAGGCCTCCAGCACCGTGGATGGAAGAGCTTAACACCATGATTTTTCAGCAAAAATAAAACTATCTCAGAACAGAAGTTTATCGAAACGGCAGTGATACGTCATGGAAAGCGTTTACAAAAGCTAGAAACAACCTGAAAAAAAAACTACTTTTGTTCACAAAGATTAATTTTTATCGTAAAGGATTTTCTACCAAAAAACCAAAAAAAGTTTGGCAACTCATTAACAACATTTTAAAACCAGAAAAAAAGAAACTGATCCAAACCAATTAAATACCCGCTATACCGCAACAGTTGAGCGGCTTCTAGCAAGTTACCCAAAATCTAATCAGTATTTGTCACTAGTCATTAAGAATTTGAATTTTGACAAAAATGGTTTTCAATTTGATATAAAATCCGTGAAATATGAAGACGTTTTCAATGAACTCAATTACCTACGAAATAATGGTTCAACAGGACCCAATGACATGTCAGTAAAGTTAATAAATCCTACAACAGATTTTATCACATCGCCATTATGCCACATTATTAACACAAGCATTAAACAAAGCATCTTTTCTTGGCAATGGAATACTGCACGAGTGTGTCCAGTACCAAAAACTAGCCAACCTAAGAAATTTAAATGACTATCGACCTATCTCTCTTCTCTCTCTTCTTTCCAAAGTATACAAAAAACTGGTCATGAAACAACTGTGTAACTTCATTGAAAGGTAACAGATATATGCAGAACATCAAGCTGGTTTTCGTTGTGGACATGCCACTGACAAAATTTTGATGAAATTTCGGGATCACATTCTGAGATCATTAAGTAAAGGAGAAATGACTTTATCAGTTTTCGCAGATTACTCCAAAGCATTCGACACAGTAGATTTTGAAGTACTATTGACAAAACTCCATAAAATCGCGTTTTCTAAATCTGCTCTTCTACTTATCAAAAGCTAACACAGCGATCGTTGTCAATAGCTTCATGTTGACGATAAAAAATCCCAAGCAAGAAAAATAAAGTTTGAGGTTCCCCAAGGATGTATCCTTGGCCCAATTTTGTTTAACACCTATGTCTATGACGTAGTGAATGCCACCGACAATGATACCGGTTTATAAAAATATACAGACATGGAGACATTGAGCAATGTTCAGATTTGATCAGTAAAGACATTCGTACACTAACGCAATGGTCTAAAACAAACAACCTCGCCTTCAATCCAACAAAAACCAAGGCTGTTCGTTTTTGCATCTAAATAAATGAATTTCAAAAACATTTTGAAGAACCTTCAAAATATTTTCTCACATCAAAAATTGAGCGAGTGAAAGATTTAAAGATACATTGTGTCTACTTCAACAAAAACATGAAATGGAATCAACTTTAGAATCAGTATGCACAGCATTACGTTCGCTAAAACAACTTAAGCGTATTTTGCCATTTATAATGAAAAAACAATTTGCTGAATCTTTATTTCTTTCAAAAATGGATTACGGCAACAATTACAAGCAACATGCAAGATTACCTTGTTGTGAAATTGCAAAAGGCACAAAGCGCAGTAGCTGGGTTTGCACTATCAAAAAAGGGTACGAATGAGGATGTAATAAACCTGAAATGGCTGCCGATGATCGATAGATAAGAACAAAAAATTGCAAAGTTGACCTATAAAGCACTCAAAGTTGAAAGTTGGCCCAAATACTTTACGGTGGTAAAAAGAAACTTTACTAACTCACGAAGTGTAACATTATCAAACGTAGGTCCGATTGCTAATTCGAATGTCAGAGGTACGTTTCAACATCAGTCTATTCAAATTTTTGACAAGCTTCCAACTAAAGTGCAACATTCAAATACTTTTGAAGAGTCTTTTTGAAGAATCATTAATATATTCTTTAGAAAACCTTAAACCTTTAACCTTAACATAAACTTTTAGGTTTAGCGAGATGTATTCAACTAATTTACTCATTAATAATGTTTTTGTTTATTTGTTTCATTAGAATATATATACACACACACATGCGCGCGCGCGCATAGAGAATATCATTATTTAAGTCGTAAACCATAAGTTTTTTTTAGGTGTATTGTTGGACTGCAAGTTTTATGAGTTACATCAAACTTGTTTCAATGATGCTAGTTATTGCGCATTGGAATGGTTGCTTGCACTTTTTAATACCCATGTTACAAGATTTCCCTGAGCAGTGTTGGGTGCGCTTATGCAACCTAGAGGTAATTACTAATTTCTTCGTTCCCGAAAAATTATCAAAAAATGATACCGTTTTTCTCAATAAAAATCCTGCACTGAGCAACTGTCTCAAGTAAACGCTCTATACACTTTCATTTTAATTAAATAGCAAAATATTCATTTTAGACACCTTTCTTAATAAAATTTAGGTTTTGTTTATGGAAATACAGAACGTCATGATTATAAATTTATAACCTAAGAAAGTATGCATAAGGTCTCTGAGGATTTATGGCAAAAGCAAAAAAACGAGTGTAGTGAGTGTAGAGAGCTTTACAACTGAAGCTCATTTGGCATATGTGCGAAAAATTCCCTATAGCAAGGAAGTGTTTTTTGCTGATTTTTGAGCGGGAAATTGAAGCGATAGTTGAGGTGAATCTTCAGGCGAAATTCGTGCCTATTTTTTCATATTTTGTCTCGCCTCCCATTTTTTTATTAATAATATTTAAACAGTAGAGAATAATTCAATCGAGACAATATTTTCTCGCCTCCACATTTCTTTATTAATAATATTTGAAAAGTACAAAATAATTCAATCGAGACAATAGTTACCAAATCAAAGCGAAATCAAATTTAATTTCAATAAACTGCCGATAGATGATTTTATTTAAACGTTACAAAGAATCATTAAAATTCCATTTGAATGTTTTTAAACATCAATTGTTCTAATATTCAATTATGTGTCTTAAAATACAACTGTTTTATGAATTTAATTTACAAAAAAAATTTTAGCCAAACGTTGCTCTATTTTTATATTTTTTTTTTTTGCTTAATTTTTTCAAAAACTGTTTCCGTCGAATAAAGTTAATGTCTGTAAAATAACTTTCAAATTAAAAAAAAAAAAAAAAAAGAAACATGGCAAATGGGAGGCTGATAAAGTCCAGTCTCTGTAATGAATATTTATCTCGCTATTAATTTAGAACGCCGCTTGGTACACACAGTATGGATGGGCGCTATTCAAGACTCTCTCGCATATGCTATGCATCGGTTATGGGCGTTTTATTCCGGTTTTGCTGTCAGAAGCCGCTATAACAATATTCAGCATGGTTACAGGTGCAACCTTTTACGCCCTTTTTATTGCACATTCAATGGCTTACATGATTCAAAATGATTCGTCAAAACATACCTACCAAGAAACTGTAAGTAGCGTACTTAATCGCAAATTTGATATTTATGTCAGTCATTATTAGAGAATCCAAGATAAACATAAATAACATTAATAATAATAATAACAATAGAAATCAACGAATTTAGGTCTAATAATTAAATCTTTTTTCTATAGGGATAAAAAACTAAGAACAGTTATATTTTTTACTAATTGAATTTTATGAGCAGTATGCTACAGATTTTGTCATAAATTTATTTAAAAGAAAGAAAAACGACTTTGTTTGTAATAAGTTTGCGGAAAATATTGGCAATTCAAAGGAACTCAGCATAAAAATTCGAAATCTTGCATTACCTGATAATCCGTCCAAACCATACCTGATAATCCGTCCAAACCATATGCTATTTGATTAAAAAAAATTCGAAATCGTTTTTTGACGCAAAATCCATTTCGAAAAATTTAATTAACAATTAGATAATTTCGTGTCAAAATTTTCAAAACCCCATTAAAATCTCAGGAAGACTTAGTTATCAACAGTTATCAAACAATTTTCTTACTTCTAAAGTACCTGAAATCGATCGCAAGAAAATGCAAGCTCGCAAAACAGATCCAAAGTACTATAGGCCAATATCATGTAGTTATAAAGTTAATATTAGCAAGACTTTTTTAATCTTTTTACGTGGATTAAAGAGTTCTCCAGAAATCAATTTTAGGACCATAACCATTTCTTTTACAGGCAAGAGACATGCCAGGCACTGTCTCTTGGGACCAGTTTTATACGCACATGATTTATGTATTTTTTTTAAATAAGGACGTTTAGGTGATAGAGACGAAATAAAAGATGAATTTGGAAATACGTACAACTGGTTTGTTGACAAATTTTTGCGAAGATAATAATAAATCTATCATTTTTGCAAGAAAACATGAAGTTAAGAAAGTTGCTCCTTTAAACATTACATACATAGGTAAAAGTATTAAACAGCATCCTAAAGTTAAATATTTATGTGTTCTCGAAGAAACCACCTGTGGTAATTCAATGTTAAGTTCAAAATTACAGTTTCTTTACACACAAAACCAGATTATCAGCCCCGATCTTCGATACGATACGATACGCTAATTCAACCTCACTTTGATCATGATGCCTACTTTGTTAGGCAGCCAAAACCCCATGGAAACCACAATGTAAATAAGGCTTTCCTTGTTCTACCCCTCTCACAAATCTATGCTTATGTTATTTCTTACTTTTGCTTTTAAATTTGAATTTTTTAATTCATAAAAAAACAAAATTTTTAAGGGTCAAATTTTAATTTCGGCCTTGAGACATGACCAATTTTTTTTAAATATTAGACCAAAATTAATCATCGTGCGATTTCCTTTAGCACCTGAGTAATGGTACTAATAAAAGTATCTAGTTTCTTATCACCTGCTCCGTAAATATGTGGAAACTTTTAAATTCACTTCTAAAAAATTACTTGAATAAAACTCCAGTCACCATGTATATATTAAATGTAGCTCTTAACCGTAGCAAATGACCTAGAATTAATAACTTACGAAAAATTGTTTTACTGTTTGCATTCAAAACACCTTTATGAATATTTATGAATATTTTTGATCGTAAAATATATAAATACACATGTACAAATAGATCGAAATAAAAATTAGGGATTTAAAACTATGTTTTTTACGACTGCTTTATTTCAATGAATTTAGCTTGGAATTGAAATCCCGGTATTGAAATTTTTTTATTGCTTCTAATCTTTCCCTAAAATTTTTTCTTCTATTTTAGTACAAACAAATCGAAGAGTATATGGTATTTCGGAATCTTCCATCTGACTTACAAAAACGTGTGGCAGACTATTTTGAGCAAAAGTATCACCAAGGAAGGTTCTTTGATGAAGAAAAGGTGTTGTCCGAAATTTGTCCTCCACTAAGAAACGTAAGGCTTTAATATGGCATTCTAAAAAAAAGATATCTTTAAAAACTCAGAATTTGACCTAATTGTCTCTACTTAATGCTGTTTTCCACAAAAAAATAATAAAACAAATTGATATCGTAGCACTTTTAGTATTTGCTAATAAATATATGGAAAGCTATACTCCCAAATTTTGAATGCTGAGACAAAAAATAGTCCCAAAAATATTCTTCTAGGAATCATTGATTTTGGAAGTGAAAGGGTGAAAAAGTTTTGCTTGTGTTAATACTGGGTGTACGTTTATCAAAAGTGAAAAAAGTGGTGTCAATGATTCTCATAAAGTAACACCCTTGGCCATAAAACTATGGTTACTAGAGGGAATGGTAAAACTCTGCAGAGAAATTGGTTAAGTATTCGATTTACGCAAGAGTTCAATAGCTTTGATAGTGCCGACACAAAGCTAATTTCTCTTCACGAAATTTTACTAAAAGTTGAAATTTAACTCTATTTTCTGCAGGTTTTAATCAGATAAAATTTTGTTTTAGCACACGTAACATTTGTTAGCAAAGGTAAAGTAATATAAAAAACGTTATTATTGTTTGCTCATTTTAATTAGTGTGATAACAAATAATTTCTCACCAAAGGCTTTATTGACCAATAAAAGATCAAAGTTTCCATTTGTTTTACTACTTGGCATGGGCTTTATATACTTACAATTAAAAAAAAGATTTACGTTTTCAGAATATTCGAATGTAACTACCAATTGTTGACCATATCAATGTGAACATGTTACGAGTTATCATCGACCATATCGATATGAAACAATAATTTTGTTTGCAGCCAATTGCCGCGAGTTAAAAATTCTTGAAGCAGAACGATTTTTTTTTTTTTTTCCATTATAAAAATAATTTATTTTGTTTAAACGTTTAAGATTAAAAAATTGTTTATTGTGATTATTCTTGTCAAAATTAAATTAGTATTTTTTAGGAAATAATCAACCATACTTGTCGTGATCTCGTCAAAAATGTAGCTTTTTTCAAGTATGGCTCACACGAATTTGTTTCTGCAGTACTTCACAAACTACGATTTGATGTGTATCTAGCCGGAGACGTGATCGTAAAGGAAAAAACCCAAACTTCTGAATTATTTTTTCTACGAAAAGGTTGTGTTGAAATGACATTCGAAGGAGTACACATCGACAATTTAAATACTGGGTCGTGTTTTGGAGGTAAAGTATTTTTGGAATTGTTGTTTAAGAAAATAAATAATCTTGAAGAAATAGTATATGGTGACATTGTGGCATTGTGACGTTGTGACGCTGTGACATTGCGACATTGTGATGTTGTTCTCCTGAAAATATCATGTCATATTTGGACTAACACAATTTTAAAACTTATAAGCTTATCTACGCAAGTACAATCATGTACAATCATGTGCAAGCACAATTATATACCATTAGGATACCTTATTGATTAAAAAAAAATACCACAAGCAGTTTAAAATATAGATAAAACACCCTTGTTTAATCAACTTTAGGTTTATATTTTGGTTAATAGACTTATAGACTTAGAAATTTAAAATAAAAAAAAAATTTTTCTCTACCGGATTTAAGGGATGTAAACTACAAGTCCATACTTATTTGGGTTTGTTAACATTTCAGCGATTTTGATCAAAAAAATCACTTTTACAACATGCGTCAAATGTGAATTTGTGCCAAAATTTTATAAAATTTTGATATAATATGCACGTGATTGTAAGAAAAATCAAAAAGATAATGAAAAACTCTCGTTAACTTTCTCACAGATCCCTCCTCGTGGGATAACTTTGTAATATATTTTTCAGGAATTGGTTTGCTAACAAACACCCGTCGCCTGGTAACAGTATCTGCATTGACAACATGTGACATTTTTAAACTTCTGCACTCAGATCTACAAAACATCCTTGAAGAATATCCCATTATGAAAGCCATTATAGAGCATGATGCCATACAAAATTTACTAGATATTTGCAGGAAGGTAATATTTTATCACAAATTTAGTATTGCATCTGCAAATAAAAGCACTTTTTTAAATCAATGGTCCTGGACATTTCACCTTCTGTCGCTTCGCTTTCTATCATTTAACTTTCAATCATAGAACCTTCTGTTATATTATTATACTAGTAAGTAACCTCCTGTTTTGTTCACCTTATGGCAACTAGATTTCCGCTTAGTTATTTTTCTAGTAATCAACTTTATTTTCAATTGGTTTGTGGAACATTTTAAAATTCTCCTCATCAACACGAAGTATTTTACGTCACCGGACGAAAGCATTTTTTACACCCTAAAAAGTTTTGTTTGGCAACAGTATGGCAATACTGACTTTGTTAACAAATTAAATGTAATAACTTCTGTTAGTCATAAGATTTTTGTTTGCTTTAATTATCTGCACCAGCAAGGAAAAATAAAAAAGGGAAACAGCGAAGTCCGTGAAATTAAAATAGGTAAATCAAATATTGCGATTATCTAACAAAACGCAATACACTGATAAAAACAGGACTGTTATTTACTAGAAATGCATTTTTTTATACCATTCCTCAAAAAAACGCAGTAATCCACTATCATTGTGAAAAAAAATGACGTATATTAATTTCATTCGCATAAAAGTGCAAATAATGTTCATTATATTGCTGCTACCTATTCAAAAATAAAGTTTTTTTTCATTAAATGGCGGTTACTTCGAATAAGGAGGCATAAACCAAAATAAGTAGCTCTAGCCTAAACCAAATGTTTGAAAACTAGGATAATAATACATATTTACTAGGTTTAAAACACAAGAAACCACGTATTTGAAATGGTGTAACATATAGCAATTTTATTCTCAGATGTTTAAACGCAATATGTTATTTAGATGTGAAAACTTATATAATTTTAAGAGTGAGATGGTGAAAAAACGAAAGGCAGTGTGATAGATTCAAGCGTCAGATAGTCATTCGACGAAATTTTTCAAAAGAAAAATAACTCCGAAAAATTTTCTTTTTAACAAGGACCTCTTTATAATTTAAATTATGTATAATTTTGGTTGATTGCAACCATTCTTTTGGTCATCAAGATAGTAGAAATCGGTCCCATTGTACTATACAAACCCTTGCATATATTTGAACTACCCCAGTAAATAAGCAAACTGGGATTTCAATTTGATAAATCGAAATTATACTCCAGTATATAATTCTTTATAACTCGAGTTATAATTCTATTAAAGAAATAAGTTAAATTCATTACCGATTCATTAACTACACATATAATTTATATTTAGTTTTAGCAAATATTTATATTATATTTGCTAAAACTCGCATTAGACAGGTTTCAATTTGCACAACGCTTGTATTAATTCGCAATAAAATTTTTATTTTATTTTTACATAGAGCGGATAGAAAATAAAAATTTACTTGGGAAAATATTTTGTATAGCTAATATGCGATAAGAGCTTCTCTTCTCATCTCCAAATCAATCAGGTTATAGAGACTTATTCTAGCATAGAAACTCTTTTTAGGTGAGTTGAATGCTGGATTTGATACTTTTCCACTGTTGTTCGACATCAGACAGTTCCTTTAGGCTTTCATGTTTTTTTGCTTTCAAAATTGCAGCATAAAGCAAATATATCAACTTTGATGGATGTTTTGGGACCATTTCTTTGCAGCAAATACCTGATTCTGAGATGGCATTAGTGATCTTGACATCTCTTAGGTAAATTTTTCTGGTGGTAACGTAGTCAATTAGGTGTCAGTGGCGTGAGCGTGGGTGCATCCACGACACTTTCTTTTTATTCTTTTTGCAAAAAAGTTTTTGGTTGAGGCTAAGTTGTGCTTATAGCTTTTTGTTTGAAGATGTAAACCGTTGTGTTTAGTTTCACGATGCCGTGTGGTCCAAGTTGAACCCATATTTGATAGTCATGACCCACATGGGCAATGATGTCGCCAAAGATGACCGAAGCAATTTTTCTGTAAAATCATTCATTTGTTTCGTTTTTTTCTCTCAGGGTAGGCGCATAATTACTGATTACGATCTTGTGCTTGTTATTTAGGATAGTTAAGCGAACTATATATGTATTATACCCTGATAACTCAGTCAGTAGAGCATCTGATTCCCAGTCATAAGATCATTGGTTCAAATCCGTGTATCGCCCACTCGGCTTATGAGTAGTACTTCGGTTCAGTAAGTTTGGAGCTTTATCTCATCTTTAGCTTCCTGCATAGTAGTGATTTCAAGCCTTGCAAGAAGTGAAATAGTTAAAAAAAAAAGCCTTTCAAAAAGTGCTGTCAGTAGTTATTGGAGTGTTTAAGTCAGAGATTTTCGAATAGCGAAACTAGCACCATGAATAATTCTCTCTTCAGGTGCGAGACTTTCCCAGAAGATGCGATACAAATGGTCATCAGTACTGCCCTCACTCGCCAGTCTCGTTTCATTCAGGGACGTAACCAATGTCATGTGCTCGTAATTCGTTAGCCACAAAAATCGCTCGTCGCTCAGGACGGCAGCTGTCTTCACAATCCATTAGTCTTCTAAAGTTCCATGCAGCAAGGCTCACTTTAATGTTTTTTCTTGGTACTCACTTACTTGTTGCGGGTGCCAGGAGTGGCACATCGGTTACCATTTATGCGGTAGCATTAGGAAATAGATTTTATCAATCAGACATAGAGATAGAAGGATAATGTGTGCAGGAGTAAAGAAGTGGTTGCACAGGTCAACCCCATTTAAGCAAATCCATCATGGGTGCAGGGCAGGATAAAATCGAGACGCTGGTGATAAAAAATTTTGCAGATTTGAGATTTCAGTTCCGATTTAGCCTTTTCCTAGAACAGTATGCCCTACACGGTGGCAAGAGGATTTAGAATCAGATATACTTTCTCTTAGCCTACAATTCAGTAGGGAGATCTGAAGACTGAGTTACCTTTTCTTAGCCTTTACATCAAGAGACTTGCCGTATATGGCGGTGGGAGTTCCAGCTATACCGTTGAGAACTTTCAGATATATAATATAATTGATATTATTATTTTATGGATTGAATATTTTATTAATCTTGGATGACTTTTTACTATTAATGCATAAAGTAATATA
>JAUZNK010046471.1:0-16470 GCA_035046665.1 Euphysa ruthae | reverse complement strand
CCCAATTATGTTACCCTTTCACCAGTTAGATGTACCTAAATTATGTTACCCTTTCACCAGTTAGATTTGCCCCAATTAACAGCTCAATCATCAGATTTTTTTTCATTTTCCAAGTAAGAGGTTCTGGATTATTATCAATATTTTCGTCATCAGAATAAACTTGGGGATGTTCACATTCTTCAGGAGGCAAGATAAAATCATTTTACTCTTCGTCACTACCACCAAATATGTCTCTAAAAATAACTCTTACATCCTCATTATCGCCTTCACCGCCATTGTCATTGAGGTAAACTTCCCCTGTAGCGTTGAAAGAAGAATTTGAAGTACTAGAAGCATAGGCCATAAAAACAAAAATTTCATGCATAAACTTACGGCAACCTATTTAAAAATGATCAAGACCTGAAAAATTAACTTCATACTTTCTGCTATCATTTAAGATCAGTCTTTTAGCTTTAAAATAATTATTTAGTGAGTTATGATTGGTTAAAGTGGTTAAGGTAAAATCCCTGAAATGCTTGGGATTGGGCTGCTGGCTATGACATAAAAATTTCCAGGATTGGGCTGGGAAGAGTTAATGATTCAAAGCATAACATAAAAAAATTCTAAAATGAGTCACGCTTCATTAACTTCGCTTATTCATTACAATGTAAACGGCTGCTTATAAAGCAAATAAAAATTTTAAAAACAGCAAATTCTGTGATTTAGGTTGCAGATTTTCATTTTTTTATGCTTTTTAATATAGAATGATCCCAAACTTTTGATCATGATTATTTGCCTGTACTGTATATATGAATTTTATTTTGGGATAATATTCTTATATCGTGTAATGTAATGATGTATTGTTTTTTTTTTATTGTTGCTGGCTGTGCTGTTTTGTTGTTGTCTTTATGGTATGGTCTTATTAGCTGTTATTGGTTCTCTTTTATAAAGAAATTGTTATTGTGTTCTTACATTTTTGTTTTAGGGATTTTCTTCTGATCTTATTGCACTTCTACCTGCTTTAATCTCCTTGAGCAAAGACCTCTCGGCACAGAACTGTTTCTTTCAGATTTACATCATTAATCCACAGCTTTTTTACTGGATGTTTACTCCAGTCTTTTAGAGAGCTAGACCACAACATTTAGCATACTTCTACCATCTGTCGCTACTTTGCCTTTGAAACAACAAATATTAAAATATTAAACATAATATTTAAAAAAGTAACTTTGGACTGGCATGAAAGTTTTGGGTTTGGCTAATGTATATACATAAACTTATTGCAAAATTTATATTCCAGTTCATGGAAATAATTTTAATCAGTGCGTTTGCACGAAAAATTTTATTTTATAATGAATAAATTCAATTATGCCCTATATCAGAGCAAAGCTAGCTATCTACTTTGGCCATTGCATAAATGTAGTTGATGAAATATCCTTATAACCTTGAAATATCCAAATAACCCTATCCTGAGACTTCAGTGTATTGTTATGTATTGTTACAAAATAATTGCTTTTTTGTGCAAACACAAGATCAGTATGCTCTGAGAACAACAATTAATGAAAGATAACAAAATTAACGGTTGATGTATAATTAAATTCTATAAATATCTGAATAATTTCATAAAATTAATTAACTTATTAATTAAGTAAGTAATTATATGGATTTCCTGTATTTTAATAGATAATTTAATATGACCATAGTGTTTTAACCAAATGACTTGAAATAGTTGATTTTAATTAACGTTATTAATATTTTAAAACATTAAAATAAAATCTTTTATACTATAAAAATATTCCAACTGTTTAAACATTTCATTAGTGAAAAATATAGAGATGACTGCTAAAGAAAATTGTAGCTATAATAGTTATGAAGAATATTATAAGAATTAATATTATAAGATTTAATAAAATAGATTAACGAAACTGATCTTGATTTACTTACAAGAAGAACATTATAGCATATGCACACACCACTACCAATTGTTAATTGATAGATATGAACTGAATCAGAGAAGTTGCAGTGATTCATTTGCACACATAAAAAAATTGGAGAGGTAAAACCTTACATTTGTTAAATAGGAATATTTTAATTTTTTCACTCTCAGTGATAGCTAACTCAAAATTTTGTTCCATAAAAAAATCTACACCACCTAAACTACTGTTTTTTATAGTATCTCTTCGAATTGTCATTATGTAGGATGTGTTAGAAGCCAAAAATATCAACCTAATACCTGAAAAAAAAACTGTGCCCAAATTGTCAAAAAAAGTTAACAGAATGTAGAAATAAAAACTTTAGTGATGAGGAGAACTGTGCAAATGTAGAAGCTGAGATGCCTAGACCAAGAGAAAGCGAGGTTTCAGATCAACTCTTTTTTGAAGCTTCTAGTGCATCTCCAATCAAACGTAAAGGTTTACATGAGTCGGGTAAAATCAGAGAAGGAAAACGAAAATTAACAAGAATAGTAACATCAATAAAGAAAAAGGTGGCCAGCAGTCTTGATATATCCGAAGAAAATTTAACAGATGTGTCAGCATATGATAAAGGACTTTTAAATACAGCTAATTTATTTGATAAAATGATAAAACTAATGACTGATAAAATTACTGAATTTACAACAACTAATAGAAAAATATAGCTCAGGACACTTGTTCTCATTTACTGGTCATTGAAATAGTGCCAGAAACCTTTAAAGTATCAACATATGTAGTCCGATCAGCACGTAAGTTAGCAGCAGAAAAAGGTAGCTTTTCATTACCTGATCCAAAGAGAGGAAAAACACTTCCTGCTACAACAGTTGTTTTTATGAAGATGATGCGTATAGCCGTATAATGCCTGGTAAGAAAGACTATTTAAGTATAAAAAAGAATGCCCACATGCAGAAACGATTACTTTTGTGTAATTTAAATGAACTTTATGTTGCGTTCAGTAACAAATACACAGATACAACAAATGGTTTCTCAAGGTTTTGCACATTGCGACCAAAATGGTGTTATTGCTGGTGCTTCATTATCTGTTTACGTGTGTTTTCAATACACCAAAACCTCAAACTACTGTTACACCCAATTTTATAACTTACAAAGACTTATCTCCTAATATAGTTTGTGACAATAACAACAAAGACTGTATGACGCAGTAATGTGCCAACTGCCCTACAGCTACGGATGCATTGGTTAATAAAGCATATGAATTAATCAGAGAATTTGAAGAAAACAACGAGATTGAATTTGATCAGTGTAAAAATAACCCTTAACAGTATATTGAGTTAGTATGTAAATGACTAAAGAAACTGGCTCCACACTCACATCTTGCAAACAGTCAAGATGCGTACTTAAAATCGAGAAAAAAGATATGGATGAGTCAACAGCTTTATTTTGGGTGTCTTTGCAGAAAATTACAATTCGTAGTGCAAGATGAAGTTTTCACTGGAGAAACCTACAAGTGATATTCCATTCCCTGTCGTTATTTATTTTAAAGAAAAGGGAACGCTTAATCACAAATCTAATTGTATTAGCCAAGATGTAAATATGGTACACAAAATTATTGAAATTATTAACAATGATATTAACAAAAACTTAACTAACGTGACCAATATTGAATAGTTTTAAGATGGATGTCCTGGTCAATATAAAAATTATAAAAACGTTATTAAAACGCTAATAAAATCTTTGTTTTCACCAAAAAGTTTTAATTTATCTGCGAAATGGACATTCTTTGCTACGAATCATGGAAAGCAACCTTGTGGTGGGATTGCTGGTACAGTCAAGCACTTGGCCGCACAAGCAAGCTTACAAAGAGATATGAGCAAGCACATTCTAACTCCACAGGCTATGTATGAATATTGCACCCAGAATATTTGAGTTAAACAATGCATCAGAAGAACTTTGTGTAGAGAAGTTCTTAGGGATAGATTAGAAACTGCCAAAACTATGCCAAGAACACCCACCTTCCATCAATTTGAACCGCTTGGTAATCGAAAAGTAAGTAATAATTTACAATAAATAAAATTCTACTGATTTATTTTTATATGTCTTGAAGCTATCATATAAAAATTAGTGACACACAACAATAATTTAACTGATTTATTTTCGGTCTTATCTTGTAGAATTGTTTCATTTTGTAGGTAGGAACAAAATTATGCAGCGTGGGTACTAATTACACCTTAATTTACAACTTTGGGAATACTGATGTCCCAGAAGTTGTTGTGGCTCTAGATGATTATGCATGTGTGTCATACGATAAAAAATTGTGGATTGGCATAGTGTAAGAAAAAGATTTGTTAAATGCATGCACCCACACTGCCTTGCACGATCATTTAATTGGTCCTCGACAGATAACCAATGCTATATTCTTGATGTTCATATAATTTTCAAGATTGGGGTCCCCATCGCTACAACTGTTGCTGTCTAGCAGAAGATAACTTAAAATCAATTAATTCACTATGGACATAAACATTTTTTGTTTATTTAGAAATACACCTAGATATCTGATTTGAGTAATTGGTTACATTTTCTGTCCACTTATTCTAAAGTTGAGGTTAGTTAGTAGTTTTTTATGCTCACATCTAAAAATTACAATGTCATTTTTAGAAACGTTGGGGGATATGCGATTAGCACGTAGCAAGTTTAAAATTTTAGTATAATCAGAATTTACCCCTTTTGCTGATATCCTTGATAGAATTGCTAGAGTAAAGAATATTGGTGTCATCAGCAAAATGTTTAATCATAGAATAGACAAAACTAATAAGTGCATGAAAGCCAAGCTGATATGAAAAGAATAAAACATTTTTCTTTAAAAACTGAGTTAATCTCGCATTTATATGTTTTTCAATGAGCTTACTCATGTTAGATAAAAGTGATATTGATGTATAGTTAGTAGTTCTGCTTATCACCCTATTTGTAAACAGGAATTATTTGTGCAATTTTTAGAGAAAATTCTTCTTTATCCTTTGGAAAGCGTCATTGCGTGTTGCATTCCACAGCACGTGTGTTTCTTTCTTTATTAGGCTTCAAAATGATGCAGTTACTTCTGATATGTTTAGTAGGAATTTGGCTACTTAATTTACCATTCCCAAAAGTTTTGTACACCTTTCTTGTTTTCTGGTTTTAGATCGCTTTTATTTTTGTTTCTTCAGCATGTATTCAATCTGTCTATAACTATAAATCGTAATCGACATGCCGGGATCACTTTGTCATCAACAATTTTAACCCACGTCCAAGTGTAAAATATCTTCTTTCCTTTTTTTCTAATGATAAATAGAAAAGTTGAGTACTTCTCATCTTATAGTCTTTCCTTCAAGACTGCATTCATGTACAGCTGCATGGTTTTTTTCTATTTCCTCCTTGTCACTGCAAGGTTGGGTGTGCTAAAGCCTATCTCATTTGGTTTCAGCATTTAATGTTCCATCTCTTCCTTGAAAATAATACTTTCCCAAAATCTCTCTGAATTGACTTTATTCCACTTTTAGTACCATGTCATGTTTTTTTTTGAGTTCTTGAATTATATACCACTAGTTTGATTAGTAAATTGTCTTTCATAAAATATTGTCAGTTTATATATGTTTACAAACTTTCTAGCGTTATAATAATAGATAAGATAACTCTATAATGCTTGTGTAAGAAGCGTCGTTGACTATGGTGGCGAGACTTGGGCAGTTAAGGAAAGTGATCTGAACAGATTCGAGAGAAATGGTTTAATGGTGGTAAAATGGATATGTAAAGTCACATTGGAGGATAGAAAATCCTCTCAAGAGCTACATAAAAATGTGCTCTAGAAAGTGTTAGAGTAGTACTTTTAAAAAGTACATTAAGGTGGCTTGGCCATGTTGAGAGAATGGATAACGATAACTGGGTTAAGAAATCGAAAGAAATAAGCGTAGATATGAACTGTTGGAAGGGTAGACCACAAATGACTTGAGAACTGGTTGTTAAAAATGGTCTTAAGCATAAAGAGATTCGAAGTGCATTGGCACAGGATAGATTGTTATGGAAGAGTGCCATAATTAACTCCGTCAAACCCATGCTAGCATGGAAATGAATGCAAAGCTGTATAAGAAGAAAATAAGGAGGAGCTTAATTAACTACAAGATGATAAACCAGTATCATATGCATCAAAATTCATGACAGGGGCTCAACTTAACTATGCCGTCATTGAGAAAGAACTATTAGCAGTATTATTTGGATGTGAACGGTTCCATCAATATGTGGCAAGAAAGTAACAGTTCAAATTGATCATATCAAAGACACTGAAAATTAAATACCTGAGAAAGAGATGGTAGCTCAATTACACATGATCTACACAAAGTGTTCAGCAACAAAAGAGAAGCTTGAGGAAATAAAAATACAGACACAAAAAAAAAAGTTTAAAAAATTTAAGATTCAGTCAAGTCATATAGGTCATTCAAAGAAGAGCTGACACCCATCCACTTGTTATACCTACAAAGGTGCGGAAAGAAATCATGAAATTGCCGCATCAAAGACACAATGGGCAACGAGAAGACAAAGATGAGAGCAGGAGAAAATATGCCTTGTATAAACAGACAGATAGAAGATTTGGTCAAATCATACCAAACTTGTTTAGAAAATTCAAGAATACTAATTAAAGAACCACTGATCACAGGTCATATACCAAGTTACCCATTTCAAATTACCGGAACTGATTTTTTCTATTGGAATAATCAGGATTTCATCATTGTGGTGTATTACTACAGTAGCTACTGGGAGATCTAAAGAATCTACAGTATAAAGTCAACGACGATCATAAAGAAGTTGAAAATGATGTTTTCAAGACTGGGAATACCAAAAATAGTAAAGTAAGAAGTGATAATTGCACACAGTTTACGTCACCAGAGTTTCAAAGATTTAGTAAGGAATGGGAATTTGAACAAAACAATCCCAGTATCAACAATGGAATGGTATGGTATTTATCCTTTAGGACATATATATTATATAGTTAATGTGTCTGCATGGGTGATTTTGTCTCAAAATATCTTGGCTACTCATTTTGATACAAAAGAAGACACCATTGATAAATATTTGGAAATCAAAAAACTTTGCATACGCTGGCTAAGTACTAGGTGAGGTTTGGTCACACACGACTATCAACGATTTACCAAGTCTCAGTGTTCATGTTGATTCCGAAGTGAACGTCGGTTTAATCAAAAAGGACGAAGATTGGATGTCAAATCATGTTAGACAAAGTGAAAATTTTTTCCAGATCATCAAATGCGGTAGCGATGTTCGATTATATCTGTCCTCGAAAACAGGTTTCTGCCTCACGCAATCCCTTTAGCACAAACTGCCGATGGACTTGTCTGGGTTGATTCCAAAAGAAATGCAAGCTATGCAACTCTTACGCAAGCCTGTTTTTTAGAAAATAGATTAGAGCAAGCTTGTTTGAAGAGAAAATTCCCTAAGCAAACGCTATTTGATTTTTCATGCACCACCATTAAAAGTGAAAGAAACTGTAGTTGAACTCCTATAATACTTCCTGAAGATTGCACATCAGTTTGGAAGTGAAAGACTAATCCTCTAGGACTATACAATTCGACTTTCCCCAAACAGTATCATTAAATTTATTACTGTGTGATATTGTATTATGCTTTGTTATTAATAGTTTATTTTCAAAACATTTATCCTTTCTGTTCATTATATGAAATATTTGACGTCACAAAGAGAAGAAGAGGTGGTGATAAGAAAATTGTTACAAAGCATGACAGGGGAGGGGACTTAAAAATTGGGAATTTTGCGTGGCGTCATTTTTAATGGTCCCTTTAGATAACTGTTACCTGTACAGAATTACATAATTTTAAATAACTTTTTCATGACATAGCTACTGACGCTGAATTTATAAAAAATCGAGAAATAAATGGAATTAAACTTGTTAGAAAAAATACTGTATTTTTGAGTGCGCCCATTAATGTTTGCTTAAAATGTAACAATTAGCATAAGAAATTCTTCAATGTGTAATACTACGACCCCAATAATTGTTTGGATTTTATAGAAAGGGATTTATAACAACCTGGCAGACAGCAACTTTTTAAAGACTGGGCTTTCCAATAGAAAAGATGTTTTCAACCCTGACCCAAATAAGCAAGCCACATAAAAGGGATTCCATTTTACATCGAATGTTATATTCAAATATGTACTTATCAACCAGCTTTATTAGATATACATATCGGTTTTAACCTTGATTGAATTTTTTAACAGGAATTTGATAAATTCAGTAATTGTTTTGGTATTTAAAATTTTACATCAAGGCTTATTTGTAGCAAGAACTAAACTTAAAGCTATTGCACATTGGTATATTTTCTCAGAATTACACATGGAATTTGTCCTGAATGGCTTTTCTTTTGATTATCCAACTCATTCTTTCAGGTAAATTAATTGTAGTTTAAACCATTTTTCAAACTCATTTTTGCTAGATCTACCACCATGAGTGATAAAATTGGACTTAAATTTCGGACAGCACAAACCATTTTTTTTATTTGATATGAAATATTAACGAATATAATTATAAAGAACCTGTACTAACTTCTACTGTGTACCACCTATACTAAAACAATTTTTGACAACATATACAAGGGGATACTCAATGCTATATACTATATGCTATAGAACTGCTATAGAAATTAATACATCGATACTAATAAATTGACGTAAACCTGCATAAATAATGGAATAAGTTGCTTTTTCAAGTGAGGATAAATATAAAACTTATTTTTTGAAAAGAAACGCGTATGTTTAATAAATTAAATAAATGTATTTCCTCATGAATAAACGTTATGCTGAAGAAAAGGAGGAAAGAAATTCCACTCATAGGGGTATAGGCTATGCAGGTAGATATTCTAGCGAAAGTAGTGATGACGAGCATACAGAAGAAAAAGAAGAAACAAACATTAAAAATTCTACTTTAAAAAAATTTACCATGAGCAGAAAAACACATCATGAACGGTATGTGCTTAACTAAATTTTTATTGATTCTTTAATTTCCTCATCCCTAAAATTTTTGATTTCTCCGTTTTCTAATATATTTTCTAATAGTAAGTAAGCAAGCAAGCAAGCAAGCCAAAAAGCAAGCAAGCGAGCAAATAAGCGAGCGAGCAAGCAAGCAAGCAAATTTCGTCTACCATAAAAAAAAAAAAGTTATGATATACAATATCACAAGTATATTATCGTCAATATTACATAATTAATTAACAATTTTTATGGCTGAGGCCACAGGTCTAGTAAAACTAAACAAAAAGGATGAGCAAAGTGCATAAGAGATCTGTACCATCAGCAAAGTGATGGACAGTAGAGTTTTTTTTATAGAATGGGAAAGACCATTTATATAGATTAAGAATAACAGAGGCCTAGGAACAGAACGTTGAAGAACGCCATATGATTTCGAAGATAAGAAGAAAGCCAACCATTAGCAATTCCTCTTATGCCATAATGATTTAATTTTTTCATAAGGATATCACGTTTAACTGTATCAGCAGCTTTTTGAAGATTTATAAACACGCGACAACAATAGAATCGTTATAAATTGCTACTCGAATCATTTCAGTAATACTAATCAGAGCATCAGATGTAGGATGCTTCAAACGAAATCAAAATTGTAGATCACACAGGCAATCAAACATGTCTAGAAAGCTATAAACGCGAGAGTACATTAATATTTCAATAAGCTTGCTGATATTGGATAACAATGAAATTGGTCTATTGTTATTACAGCTAAGTTTAGATCCTTTTTAGTAAATAAATTAGTATAACAGATGAAATTTTAAGAAAATAAGGAAACACATCGGCAGAAAATGAAAGGTTGAAGCGGTTAGCAGAAACAGGGGATATATAATCTTCAAGAAGTTTAAGAGCGTATGTTGGAATGTTGTTAGGTCCGGAAACTTTACCATTTTTAAGAGAAGATGGGGTAAAATTGCAAAGCAACTTCAAGCTTTCATCGTTTTCTGAAAAGTCTTCGATTCTATTCAAGCTTATGAAAATTCTCTCTGGAAGACCAAAATATACAAAAAAAACGTAGAAAAAAAAACATTCTTTACAAAAGCTCAATTACATCTTAGTCATCTAGGTCAGAAGATATAACGGCTTGATAAATTGAATCGTTTAGAGGCGATTTTGCTTAAATAGGCCAGTACCTCTACTTATTTAAATAGAACTCGGCTGTTTGTATTTGTTAATATTTAGCATACAGCCATGATTCAATTTCATAGTATTTTTATTTAAGACTTTATGGAGTTTGTAATGTATAAGAAATTGTTTATCAAGAAAATTGGAAATTATTTTGCTGGTTTTTGAACTAAAATTTTTATCAAGAAGGGCGGTTTAAACCAGAATACGTTTCTTTTACACAGAGATATTTTTTGAATTTTAATTTACGTCAAAATACTCATTACTTTCATACGCACGAAGTTTCATCAGGAGATTTTTGGAAACGTTATATGTAGATATTCATACTAACCATCCCGAGAATACCATCAAACAACTTCAGATATCGGTAGTAGCCCTCATGCTCTATTTGAAAAAGCTGGAGCAATTACGAACGAGTATTGAAATATAAAGGAAGATTAATGCAAAACTCTTAATTAAGTTAGTTCGAAGGTGTATTCCAGCAGCAGAGCTATCAATAAATATTGCACTGTCTGCACAAGAAAACTGTGATTTATGAAGGCAACAACCTATAAAACAAGAATTTATCAGAATAAATTCTCGCTGACTAAATATTCTAAGAATTATACGTCATAATGCGAAGAGAAGAGAAGTTCCTTCTCTTTAATTTAACTGTTTTTATAGGTTTTTAGCAGCATAAATAATTCAACTCTTGGTTAAATTGTTTGAAAAAAATAGCGTGACACTTTAAAAATATATTTTCTTCGGAATATCTTAAGCACAAATATATTAACTTCATATCGCTATGTTTACAACTATACTCCTTCAAAAATCGGTTTATAAAAATCAGTTACTATGGATATATGGATATACGTAATGAATAAAAAAGATTTATATTGGAACCAATTCTAACGTTTTAGAATTATAAGAGGAAAAATGCAGCGGGATAAAATCATGCTAAAGTTAAAAATTAAATATTCTCCTTGAATAAATATAAATAATTAATTTTAATACTGTTTTTGTATTATGAAATAAGAACATTTTAGAGCAACTTCGAGAAAGTTTTGAATAAAATCAATTTTTATGAAAAGTTTAATATTTTGAATGTATTTTTACTTGAATAAACGAGAGACAGAAAAAAGACATCAAAATAAAATACAAAGCAATAGTAATCATGACAGTAGAAGCCATGGTGGTATAGGTTATTTTGATAGCTATCACAGTAATAGTGACGAAGATAAAGATGATGAAGAAGTAAGTGAAGTTGGTTTGGACAATCAGGAATTCCAGAAAAGGTATTTACTTGTATTAGGTATTGTATAAACAAACTATCTTAGCGAATTAAATTTTTACTGAAATAAAGCATACTCAAAATTTACTTAGGTTTGCAATAGGATAATGTTAAACTTCATTGAGTACATAAATTTATACCAAAATTTTTTTGATAAAAATAAGAATAATGACAAATTTTTAAGGATTATGAATGTTGTTTATCTGTAAATAAGTTTTTAAATATGTGTAAGCTGATATGGAACCATTATGGAACCAAGAAAAATTTCTCTGAATCAGACTTTGAGGAAATAATATCTTACAAAGCAAGGTTTTGCCTTTAAAAGAATATTAAACTGGATTAGGCTAACCAACAGTATAAAAAAAAATGTCCAAACCTCTCTAGCTTTAGAAAGATGTTGAAAACATCATACTTGCGTTAAGTACTTTTATTTTTTATTTGTGTACTAAAATTTTTAAATTTCGTGAGATTTATATAGTCCTTATTTGAACATATGAACAACTCATTGTTTTTGGCAGCAAATCAATAACTGACTCCAAAACTCAGATTACTATGTAACTTCTAGAAATTTTGCGAACGTCACAACGATGTTTAGTCCCAATCACTCCGGAAAAAAAGTGCAGGTGCTAGACACGAAATTCATCCATTGGAATATTTTTTTAGCATCTCCAGCCATTGGTCATCTCATTAAACTCTCTCAAAATCCTCTAACGACCCATCCCCACATATGACGGGACCGAAAGTCCAATAATTACCTAATTAACCCTACTCTTTTAAAACAGCTTCATTTTTACTCATAAATCTAAAAATCCCTTTTACATAAAGACTTACCCCAATCACTGACAATATTCCACCCCAGTTCATCCCCTCAGATTATATTCTAACCGATGATTATTCTCAATTTTTCTACACTTACCACATCACTCAATACTCCACCTCACTAATCACCCCCTTACTACACACACAACCTCTCCCCTATAACTTAAATGTACCTGCTTTTTCTTATTCTCTCGATACATATACACTCATTTTCAGATTGCGAAAACATGTTATTTATTAATCTTTCTGAAATCGCTATTTTATGCCCTAATAATAATGAAGATTTGTGAAGAGAAAAGATAGTACAAACACTGCTTTGTAAACAGATAAATGCACCAAACAGTAAATTATATGACAGGGATGCCTCAAATTTTTGTAACATACTAAATACAATCTACATGACAAAATAAAGAAAAAAAAAATTGTTAAAAAATAGTGAAAATATTAATTTAGCAAAAATTTAATTTAAATTTAAATAAATTCTTATTAAATTTAGTCTATATCTATTAATATTTGAGAATGAAGAGTTATAGTTATAATTATATATTATATAAATATTTCAACTAGATATACCCCTTCACCTCCGGGTGTGTTTGGGCACTATGTAGGTCTGGTAATTGGTGTTGTTTAGTTATAAAGTCCACTCTTTTGGAAACTTTGAGTACAGACCTAATTCTTAGAAATTAAAATAGTATTAATTTCTAAAATAAAATATGAATTCATTAAGAAGTTATGACATTTCTTGTTACGAACTTTTTGATATATTCACTGGTTGTATGAAGAATGACACTCAACATGATTTTTTCCTAAAGCCTAGCATGAGACAAATTTTTGGACTAATAAATAATATGAAATCATTTTTTCTAGCCAATGACGTTGCGTAAAATATCAAGGATTAATAAAAAAATTTTTTCCTAAAACATTCGCCTGCCAAAGCAGTTGTCAAAGATTTATAAAAAATAATATTTCTTAACAGCCAGATTTATATGGAATAATTTTCCTAGAAGGTAATCGCGTGACAAAGGAATTATTAAAGATTTATAAAGATTAATTCTTTTTAAAAGTCAACTGCGTGAAAAAGGAATTTTCCCTGATGATGCGTGACAAAAGATCTGTAAGCGATAAAACAATTTATTAATAGATTGGGAAATTTTAAAGGGATATTTTCAGACTGGGATACTTTATGAAATAGAGTAAACTTTTTTGCCGTTAAATGAAAGTTTATTTTCCTTAAACAAAGTGTTAAATCTGTCTAATTCTTCATTCATTTTGGTAAAAAGTTTTATGTTTTTGTTCACGGAGAAAGAAGTTCGTGTCGTCAGGATACATAATGGTTTTTAACTCAAGGGGAGGCATTACACATGTCGTTAACATGAATTAAAAATAAAATTGGACCTAGTATTGATCCTTATGTTACTCCACAGATTATATCTTTTAGACCAGCTTCCTTTGAATGAGCAAAGTGTTTTCTATGACTAAGGTATCATTTTATCAATTTATAGGTAGCACATTTTATTCCGCAATGATTTAGCTTATTGAGTAGGATTTCATGATCGACTGTGTCAAAGGAATTTGACAAGTCAATAAAAACTCCTGGTGTAAAAGTATTTTTGTCAAACGACTTTGTTATTTGTTCTTCTAGTTACAAAATTGCTTGCCCTATTGATGCATTTCTTTGGAAGCCCGATTGTTTTGAGTAAAGCAGTTTTTTATTTTTTTATGTGCGAGTAGATTCTGTTCTATACTTGTCTATCGAATATTTTTGAAAAAATAGGAATAAAGGGAAATAGGACGGTAGTGCGATATTAAAGTAGAATACCCTCTTTAAAAACAAGGCATAATGGGAACTTTTCCTAATTACAATAGAATCAAGGGATCTCCTGTGTCAAATGCGGACACGGTAATCCCGTCCTTATGACTTAGCTTCCACGTTCAGCCTTATCTTTCTACTTGAAGATATAAATTGTGTCTGCACAACTTTTATATAAGAAAACACTATTTAGCTTTTCAGGAACAATATTTTCATAAAGTAGCTGCCGTTATTTAAATATTAGGCGTGGGGAAATTTTACCAAAGTTTATAAGGTCCGAGTTGATTTGCTACTTTTTGAAATATTTGAAACAGATTTCTCATTAGCACCTGTTCAACCCTTTAATCACATCCCTATCTTATAGAGTTAATAGAAGAATTCTGGAATCACCAAACAACTTTATTTAAAATGTGTAAACGTTGAATTTGCTTTATTACCAGAAGAGCATGTATTGATATGTGAGAAAACTGTGAATAAAAGTGTATAAAATTTTTAAATTTGTTATCGCAGTCTACATCTTAAAAGGCGGGTCTTCTAGAAACAAAAAGCATCAACAAAAAAAAATGAAAGTAGAATGTTCTTATAATAGGAAACAATACAGTATTTTTGATACATCTAGGTATATTCTTAATTCTTAGTAAAGGTAGAAAAATCGGTTAAAACTAAACTTTGTTTTAAGATTTCATGATAGAAATGCTCCAAATTACTACATTAAAACACCGAGTACTAAATTTTCACAATAGTTAGCGACTGTTGTTCAGAGAAATTCTTTTAAAAAACTGGTTTTAGCCATCTTTTTAACTTTTTAACGCCTTCTTTTTAAAATGGATTTCAAATTTACAAATTTTTACTATTTTCATTAGACGTTTCATCATTGCGGTTTTTTTTCAACATAAATTTCGAACACGGATAAGAATCGGAATAAGATAAGAAACGGAATTCTACAGCCTCAGACCCAAGTAGGTAGCTCTAGATCGAAATTAGCGGCCTTGGATCAAATAGAAAACTTTTATACCCGAAGATACAGTGAAATTCCTAGAAAATGGGCTCGAATCAGCAAATTTCAGGTTTAAGCGAAATTTTCAATAGCTCCAACTTATTTGATGAGTCAATGAAGCCGAATAAATTATTACCGCAAGTAAATTCGTATCAATACACAACTGTATACATGTAAACTTTTATGAATTAGATAACACAAAGAAGTGCATGTAAAGAAAGTTATATTTTTTTGAAAAGTCTGAAATAGGCATTTGTTTCATGGACTCACACAGTTCTTTATCATAATGGCTGTAGAATAAAAAAATCTGTATTTTCAACAAATTTCAGTTCTCAATGTTTAAATGTTCAAATTCAACTACATCAAAGGAACAGTTTTTGGACTTTTTGTCATGGTGTTTAGCGCCAAATAATTAACGTGAAACATACTAGATTTTCTGTTAGTTAGGAGTTAATTATCGATATATATAGTTTTCTATAGTGGTTAGAGAGCCAAATAATTTTTTAGTTTTTCTTGCTTATTTATTTCATAACTATAAAGGTCTTAGACAAATAGTAGCTAAACGGCTGTTTAACTGCTTTTTAATATTATCCAATATTTTTATAACTTATTAAGTTGATGTTTGTAATTTTGCTTATCATACAACTCTTTATGCCTGTGATCAAGATCTAAATTCACTGCTGTCTCGATTAGAGCATGACAGTTTTTCAGCTATAGAATGGCTTAAAGAAAATCATATGATACTTCATAAAGAAAGATACCATCTTATAATATCTGGTTTTAGATACCAGCTGCATTGTGTTACAGAGATTATTAGGAATCAGTGTAGATAGAGAACTAAAGTTTGAATATCATTTCATTGACTTATGTAAAAAAGTAAACAGAAAACCAAGTGTTTTAAACAAAACGAGCAGTTATATGTCATTAGGTAAGGAGAAACTGCTATTTAAATTATTTGTCGTTCTCAATTCTCATGCTGAGAAAGAGCATTACGAATAGTGTAAAAGGATGATAAATGTGCTTTCAAAAAACTGTGGAAACCGATGGGGCTGTCTTAATACATTATTCGATTATTAGCTGTAGAATTGTTTAAACTTAGAAATGTTTTCTCACCACCAGTGGTAAGTGATATATTTTTAAGGCAAGACTATAATTATAATGGACAAAATATCCGGTCTCAATCAGATCTTAAACTACCGCAATTTCACAGTGTTTTAAAAGGAGGATCTTCCTTGAGATATATTGGTCCTTTAATATGGGGCAGCATTAAAGATAGTAAATCACTAAATGAGTTTAAAATCAGAATTAAGAAATGGACTCCTGAAAATTTTCCATATAAATTACTTAAACAGTATATACAATATTTTGGGTATATTTGATTTATCATAATATATATTATACAAAATATTTTATTATATGTTATATTATATTATTATATAAAATATTTATGTTTATATGTTAAATATAT
>JAUZNK010046460.1:0-16470 GCA_035046665.1 Euphysa ruthae | reverse complement strand
ATTGATTAAAGTCATTAATATAAATTTAAATAATAAAGGACCAAGTAAAGACCCTTGTGAGACTCCGAATTTAATGGTTTGGATAGAATAAAAAACCATTTATAGTTACGAATTGATTATGTTTTTTTAATTATGAAGAAATGAAATTTTTTATGAAGCCACGAGCACCATAACATTCAAGTTTAGAGATAAGAATATCATGATCAACGGAGTCAAACGCTTTTTGAAGATCGATAAATATTCCACATGCAAAATTGCATGTATCTAATGCTTTGCGTATTTTCTCAGTAATGCTTATTAATGCATGAGAAGTAGAGTGTTTAGATCGAAATCCAAATTGAAGCTCAGAAAGATTAAAAACATTCAAAAATCTATATAATCTTTCATACATTAATTTTTTATGTAACTTACTGATATTTGAAAGCAGTGAATTAGGCCTGTATATTTCACATATTAGTTTAGAGCCCTTTTTTTATATAAGGGGGTAATTGAGGATAAGCATTTTTGGGAAAACTCCAGTAGAAAATGATAAGTTAAAAAGACGGCATTAACTAATAGAGATTTCGCTGTCGAGATGTTTAAGAATGACTGTTGGTACACTATTTGGGCCAGAGGCTTTGCCATTTTTTAAGTTCAAGATGAGATTAAAGACCTCAGTGCTTTCAGTTGGGGAAAGAAACATACTACTTAAGTTTGGATTCTTGAGGTATTTTGCGAAAAATGAGAGGAATGAATTTTAGATAGGAGAAATTTTGCAATTGATGAAAAGTAAGAATTAAATATATACTCAACTTGAGAAGGATCTGTTATCGATATATGTTTTTACCATAATGCAACTCGGTATGGATCCAGTATTTTTTTTTTGCTTGAACATTGTTAATAATTCCTTTCAATGTTTCACGAAGGATTTTAACGTTATCAGAGAAATATTTATTCAAATAGTTCTGTTTACTGTTTTTATTCAGTTTGTCAAGTATGTTTCTATATTGCTTAAATTTTCCAATTAGCAACAACTTATTTTTTACATTTTTAGCTCTTACATATCGATTATTTAACTCATTCCTTCGTTTCAAAGATATTATAGTACCTAAAGTTATCCATGGTTACTTAGTCGCTTGAGAGGAGCATATTTATCTATTATAAAATTTATTTTCATAAAAAACTTGTTATAGCACGCATTAGTGTTTATGCAATATTTGTCAATATTTTGAAAATTTCTTTTCAATAAATTATGTTTTCCGGGAATAAAATTTCTATTAAAATCAGGGCAAATATAAAATTAACCGAAATAGCAGCTGTCAAATTTCCTGATAGACATTTACAAAATTGCGGTCGGCTGCTTATTTTCTGACAAATAGAGGTGGGTGAACCATGAAAAAATTTTATCGCAATATATTTTTCCTCGTAACTCATGGATATTTTGGTGGGTGAACATTTCGAGTTACTTTAATTGGTTTTGTTTCTTTTTCAGAAAAAAACTAGGACATTAACGCTCTAATTTTTTCTATAAACATCACATTTTATACTATGAAAAGGTAAAAAAAAGTAGTGGTGAGCACGTCAACCATTTTTTTTAATGAGGGGTTTTCCAAAATTTTGTTCTTTTACTTTCGCATTGTTTGTTGTAGTTAGGAAAAAATACAAGGCGGTGAACGACTTCCCCTTTAATTGAAAAATGATTTGAAAAGGTGAATGATATATTGTGATTGGTTATTACAGCAGGAAAATATTGTTCTGTATTTTTACTTTTATTTATTTTAGGTGGAAAAAAAGAAAAAAAAATTGTTAAGGTGTTATTGTCTATATTAGTTTTTCGTATTTTCCACCTTTAGCAAGTTTATGGAAGTACTTTTTGGTGCACTACAGGGATCTATTCTAAGACCCTTGTTGTTTGATAATTTTATAAACGACTTATTTTTATTTATCATTGAAACTGAGCTGTGCAACTGTCCTGACGATAACGCTTTGTATGCATGTGATAAAAAACATTGAGTCAGTCTTCAGTGGCCTATAAAATGACTGCTTCCACATAATCGGATGGTTTTTAAATAGTTCTGTAGTGGCTAACCCAGAAAAGTTTCAGCTCATGTACTTAAGGAATGTTGCTGATTACTATTTTTATTGGAAGCGAGGAAATTTTACCTAAGGATGAAGTTAAGCTATTAGGAACGAAAATAGACCGGAATATTTCAATTTTAGACTCATGTTAAAGGAATCTGTTCAAAGGTCAATAATAAAACAAATGCTTTGAGAAGAATATGATGTTTTAGTTCTGTTCACAAATCTAAGTTATTAAATGAAGTTTTTGTTAAATCAGCCTTTAACTACTTCCCCTTATCTGCATGTTTTACTCGAAAGAATGTAACTCCCTAATAAAATAAACTTATAAAAGGGCCCTTAGAGTCGTAAACCAGGAAAGAGACTCCAACTTTGATGTCCTCCTTAAACTAGATGGCAGTACTACTGCACCTATAATAAATCTCTGCATTCTAATGTAAGACATCTATAAATAACTCAATGACCAAAATCCCTCATGCATGAATGATTTTTTTTGCTTAAAACCCCTCTAGATAAATCTGCGAGCACAAATAAAAACTGGTTCTACCGGCAAGTCACACTCCTTCAAAGGGCGCAGAAACAAACCTTTACCGTAGCATAACTATATGGAATTCATTACATCCAAACTCAAATTCCTTGCAGGAACTGAAAACTGGACTAAATACTTGGTACGGAAATGGATGTGTTTGAAAAGTTTGTAGGATAGAAATATTTTTATTATTGGATACTTTGCTCTTTGAGTGAATATTTTTATAAATTTTTACACCAAGCTTAAATGGAATAAATTAGTTTAGGCATATAACTAGAATGTAAACCAACTTCAAATAAAGATATCTATCTATATCCAGTATGTTCCCTCATAGTGTGAAAATTAGAGGGCTGAAAGTGGACTATGGAGCTGGCAAATTCCATCTACTATTTTATTGTGCCTTTATATATAAATTTTCAAAATTCAGCTGTTTATATGTCTAAATTTTCTTGCTTAAGCGTAAATTTTGAGCAGATTTAGGGTCAGTTGGAAAAATGCAGCCTATTGGAATAAGGTGGTCAAGCCAGAGAAAAACTCTATAAAAGTTTTACTATTTGTTTGGGTGAGAGAGAGAATGAGAATGTTATATTTAACGTGGGGAACCAACAAATTGCCGAGACAATATTTCCAGATGGGCCCACGTGGCAGGTCTTAGAGTACTTAGAACGCCCATTTGCGTCTACGAAATTTACTCAACCAAACAACCCGACCAATTTGAGCTAGCGTTGCATTACGCAATGACTTTTGCTCAAAAACTCAGAGATAAGATGTAAATAAATTTCCGCCTGAGGTGGGAGTCGAACTCGTAACCTTTCGCTCTGGAGTCAAGCATCCTACTACTGTGTCAACTCCGCTTAAGTTGTTCTATGAAACTTGGTAAGTATGACAAATAATAAGTTTACTTTAGAGACGAAAAAATATTTCCCTAAAAACCGGTGAAAATTTGCTTACGTCAGCACTTTTTTTTGCGCTTTTTCATCTAAAATCATCAAAAAACTTTGTGTTTTGTCTAAAAAGATTGATACATATACAGTAATATTGGCTATAGCAAACGTGTCATTTATTTTTTATTAATCACCAAAGTTTCATAATACAGCTGTTTAGTGGGCTAATTATCAATTAAAAAGTGTCGATTTAATGTAGATTATGCATTTTAAAACAGAATTACAGTATTGACAGAATTCGTAGAATCTGCTGAATTTTCAGAAAAAAAACTAAACACATTTGAACTTTGGTAATTTGCTTCGAACGTTTGAAAGATTATTTATTTTGATAGAGTAATTTGAAGAATATTTTCCTGAGTTAGGTCCAATGGCAGTATTTTGGCAGAGCTTTATTGATATGGTTCAGACATGCTCGATTTTGTGAGATCAATGCGTGTTGGTGATTGGGATCTTCATTTGCATTCGACGGACATATTGCTAAAATGTTTTATGAATACGGGAAATACTCTCTTCATTTTACATACTTTTGGATCACACAAACAGAGGTTGAAAGATACACATCCCGAAATTTACGACAAATTTAAAAAATGGAACTTTTCAGTAAAGCTATCATAGAGCAACTTGATATCACCTATATGACCACCTGACTATGTAATCGAACAAAGACTAAAAAAGTAAATTTATTATGTATTTTTCTGATGAATTTTTCTAATGTTGAGAAAATCCCTTTTTTTAGTAAAAGGCTAGGAAAGGTATTCAAGTAGTTATGCTTCAGCATATCCTCTTGCTTCATACCAAGATCTTTCTAAAAAGTTGAAATCATAATATATATTATGTGATATAATTACTTTGTTTATATAGTAATACCATGGTTGGAGATCTTTAGCGGTAGATGTCATATCAGGCTTAAGGATTGTTTATATAATTATTTGAATTTATATCATGGTAAAGCTGAAACATAAAAATTAGTGTATTCCAGTGCTACAATGCCATTACAATTTCTAGGGTAGTTCTTAAAAATTCGAAATAGTAAGTTTGCTTTATACTGCACCCTCATATATCAGAATTAAAGGCATAAAAAAGGGCTTATTGTGTATGAGACACAAGATGGCAATCAAGGAAAAGTGAAGTTCGGAAACTTATAACAATGCGTTAAAACAAGTAAATATCCGAAAATTTCCATTTAATTTCGATATTGCCTTTACATGTCCCGGTGGAATAATCGGTAATAACACTGGTACATCTGCTGGATCTGTTCAGCTATGGGTCATTACAAGAGACGTTGCAGCCACGATAATGTCTAATTTTAAATGTAGATTAGACATGGAAATTCTAAATTCGGTTCCAAAAGATATTGGTCCAACGCGAATAGCTTTCGATGAAGCTGGTGTCCGATTATACTACCAAACACTAAAAAAACTGCAAAAATCCATTTGATGTAAGCGATCAAATTTCTAGTCTTTCTTTTGCCCTAACGACTATATTTAACACCATATTTTAAATGCTGAGGCAATTGACAAGGAATAACTGTATAGCTTTATTGCGACAAGGATCGAATCAGATGAAGTACAACTTCATGACCCGATTAAGAAAAACAAATTAAAGCTATTTAGAACATCGCTTGAAAAACGCACTTACAAGGTGAAAGGACGTCGAATGGCAACAAAGTCTGATAGAAACACATTTTCGAGGCTTCTATTCCTACAAACTGCAAGAAGTGTTAACTTGTTTGATGTACTATACTATGAATTATCCCCCATTGTATTTGTCGATGGCAACTGGAAACGGAGAATTGACAAAAAACGTTAAATCTAAGCTTTTCCAACCACTTGAAGTTTCTGTTCCGATAGCTACGGTCGTACCAGAAAATTTGTCTTGTATCTTTGATGGAATTATGTCATTAACTAACTACCAAAAGAACTAGCAATATTCGGAGACAATTCTGACCATTTTTCGAGTAAATTTATCCAAAGTAGATGTCGTGTTTCATTCCTTGTTACAGATTATTATCGCAAACACTCAATTAATGGAGAGAGAAAAAAATATCTGGCAATGGTAAAATGAGAATATGATCATTGCGGCAGAGCTTCATGAACAGGAAGCAATTTTTCAAGTTCTTACTTAAATCAGAAAGTAAAAGCGACCTCATAAAGTCCCTATCAGAAGATTGGGCAACCAACATTGACCATACCAAATTATGAGAAAACAAAGAGCTCTATATTACCTGTGTAGCAAAAGCATTTTGTATATCAGCACGGGTAGTGGTAAACTACAAGGAGAAAAATCCCAATTGGAAAGTAAACAGGAAGAAGCATATACACGGAAGATTTAATAGTTATGCTTCTGAATTAGGTAATAAATCTCTAAAAATTATTACCCTTGATTCAGATGATGGCGTTCTTAGTTTGTATTAGGATCTAAACATCAAAATTTCGCTATATTTAAAAATAGGCACTAGTTCAAAATTCAGTATCTAAGATGATCACTTTCTGCAGTTCATGCACTTTCTGCTGTGATTCAAGTTTTTTTATTAGGATTGGCGAACAGAAAGTATTATCAATTCTACAAGAAGATCATCGATACATTGATGCAGCTAAACTATTAGGATAGGAGGAACGTCAATCAGATCTGGTGAAAGAGGTTTTGGAAGAATATGTATGAGAGAGAATGAGAATGTTATATTTAACGTGAGGAACCAACAAATTGCCGAGACAATATTTCCAGATGGGCCCACGTATGCCGACTGTGTAGTATTAAACACGAATGCTCTATCAACGAAGCTTGGTACAAGATCTTTACAAGATCGAAAAAATTCCAGAGCCACTGAAGTTACTTTCTAAAAAAGATGCCTTAAATTTAAATTTCGAAAGATTGAACTACCAGTGTGTCGAATGGAAAGGTGTACTAGATCACACACGAATAGTCGGTATCCCCATTGGTAATGGATTGTTGATTGATCTGCAGAATATCCTACAAATTCACTGGCTCGATGTAAAACCAACACTTGAAAGTTTGCTTGAATTTATTTCATGTCGATGTAAAAAGAACTCATGCAAGACGAACATAAACAGTTTTAAGAAAATTAACCTATCTTTTACAGATATTTTCAAACACACATCCTACGAAAATGAAGCAATGGATGATCTAAATAATAGTTCGTCAGAAGCGTCAGCTGAAGATAGTTTATCTGACGAAGAAGTTTCAGATTTTTGAGAATTTCTTTTGATTTTTAAAATATTTTAAATTGTGAGGATTTTAAAATAATATATATTTCTATTCCGCTAATAAAACTTATTAACCAGTTATAAGATATCTTTAGTTTCTTATAGAAAATAATGTATTGCGTTAAAGCTCTAATATTAATTGCACTTTAAGTCTTTATAAAACCACTCAATTCCAAAAATCCGCGATTTTTTCAAAAAACCTGTTTTTTCGTATATTTGTATTAAATCGACATTTTTTAATTGATAATTACAAAGAAAAGAGTCCACTAAACACTTGTATTAATGAGATTTTGGTGATTAATGAATAATAAATGAAATGTTGCTATAGCCAACATTACTGCAGGTGTATAAAACTTTTTAAACAAAACACAAGGTTTTTTGATTTTAGAAGAAAAACTGTGAAAAATGCTGACGTAAGCAAATTATCACCAGTTTTTGGGTAATACTTTTTCGTCCTTAAAATAAACTTACTATTTGTCACACTTACTAAGTTTCATGAAATACAAACAAATACTAAAAGTTTTACAGGGTTTTTTCTCTAGCTTGACCCCATTATTCCAAAAGGTTGGCGAAAGTTTCACTTGAGCATTAGCTTATATTCTTCGTGTTTTCTTTATATATTTTAGTTTATTAGAACCCCATCATATAGCTAAGTGTAACTTTGAAAATAATCTTTAAGAAGAGAGGAGATTTTTTCTTTCTAAACCTTAAAAAATTAAGTGTCTTTAGAAATTTTGCAAACACAGCAGTCCTAGTTAATTTCAGAATATATTCTCAGCAGTGATAAAGGGCAAGATAAATCTTGGTGAACAACTGATAAAAGGATGACTGATAAGAGCTGAAAATACAGATAAAGACCCTGGTGATGATATAAATCTACATGTAAATTACCATACAAATGTATGTTCAATTCAATACATGCCGAGGATCTATATCAGATTTAAGAAAAAACATGACTTAGTTAAATATATGAAAACTGGAGAGGAGAAAAGAGGGTAATACGGATATGGAAAGTTTTTAAACTGAAAGCTTAAACCTGAGTAAATTTTAATGTCAATCTATTTATTGTAGAGGTTTTTTTAGTTTTTAACCCAAAGAAGGATATTTGACTGCATACAGTTAACTATTCGGTATATGCCTCGCAGCATTGCAACTTTTCTACAGGTAACTGTGAAAAATGCCTTAATTTTTATGAAGAAAAAATCCTGTTTTATTTTTCAGCATCAGGTGGGGCGCGACAAAAATTTTAAAATTTTATTTCCTAAATTATGAATAGGGTTAAACGTGTCAAATTAAGTTACTGCATTAAGCGTCTCCCAACCAGGTGAACAAATAGTGCTGATAGAAATTTTATTTTTATCTCGTTAAATCGTGAATGACAAGGATTGGATTTCACATGTCAGGTTTTAGAATGCACTCTGTTTTAAGGATATATGCACGAGGAAATTTTTATTATTAAAATATATATCTTGCATAAAAGTAGGATTAAAAGAATTTAAAGATTTGAAAACTTCAATAAAGAGATTCAAGTTCCCTATGATGTTCAGTTTTGGATCCAGTGACATTTAAAGCCTTGTCAAAAGGAGTTTTTTGATTATTAAGTATGATACGTTAGGCACGTTTTTGTGTTAAATTTATAAGTTTTTTGCAGATTTATTACAGCACATCCATGTTAGAGGGCGATAGTTAAAAAATGATAAATTGAATGAGTTTCCTGGACAATTAAAAGCTTGGCACATTGCTTCAGATTGAGGGAAAAAATTTAGGAGGATATGAATAATTAGTTTAACTGCCGATGAATTTTGAATCGAATGACCATCAATTAATATAGCGGTAAATGAGTCACCCCTGTCACCAATGATCAAATAATAAAATTTTGCCGGGTTAGCAAGATGGAGTGCTGCTAAACCATTTTATGGCTAGGTTTACATCATGTTTAAGCTTTATAGTTAAATTATAGATAGAACTATGTGCTGATATTGTCTTATCGTTTGCAAAATTTTGCTTAATTCATCAATAAACAGTAAATATTTCACAAATATCTTAAAAACGGAACTGGACCAAGTATAGGTCCTTGTGGAACAATAAGTCGGACTGGTAACCTATCACTGAAAGATGAATCAGCACGAAAAACAAAAAGATGACTAAAGAAAAATATAATACTACAACCCCATATGCCTCTAGCTTAAGTATAAACAGATCGTAGGGAAAATGTCATATACCTTTGATAAGTCCAATAACCAAGCTCCAACTTTTTGAATATAGCCGCGTGAACTTTGCGAGTTTTTAAAAAGATTAAGCAAAGCATGCTAGGTGCTGTAGCGTTTTATAAAACCACATAGAAACTTCGTGAGTTCAGTTTTAAAATATTTTACGAGTTGGTTTTTTGTAAGACGTTCAAAGACCGTTAAAAGTGCTGGAAGCAGACTATTGGGTCTATAGTTCATTTTATCTGTTGTGCTGCCTTTGTTGTGCACAAGCACAATGTTAGCCCACGTAAGTTTGTTTTGGCCATTAATGGCGAAAGTGTTGAGAATTCCCTGTTAACCATTTGTATAATGGTAACTGAGATATTACTACCTGTCTTCTTATGAAGTTTTAGCTTAGCTATTTCTCTAAAAACCTCGTGTGAAATTATTTCTCTGAAGGACAATAGATAAAAAGAGAATAGGTTTGAAAGATAATATTTGATTTAAAGTCGCACCTGTTTATCGCAACTATTATTTGCTTCTACCCATTCACCATTTTTTTTTTCTGAAAAAATCCATTTAGTTATAAAACTTTTAATTTTTTATAAAATAGATGGGGCTATTGACTTTTTACGTTCATTTGTGGTAATACCCTCTGCCGGGTGACCCTAGAAAATTGTCACTTTACTTAGTTAATAATATTTTGGCAATGTATTTATGATACCTGACTGGTAAAAACTCCATGGCTGTAGCTCATTGCAAGGAAATTTTAAGCAGTATTAAGTAATTCAGAACCGCGATAGACCAGTTACCGCAGCTAACTGACCGCCTAATATTTAAAATTTTTGCTTCGAATTGAAAAAAATTGCCAGAATTTTGAGTTTTAATGATACAGACAGAATTGATATCTTACTTAAAGATTGTTATTAGTTTAAACTTAGATTTAAAATAATTTAAAAATAAAGTAACTTTTAATTAGTCTGCTGACCAACCAAAAAGTTTAAATGCTGGTCTGTAAAATTCCCATAAACCAAGACTGAATAAAGTTTTATTTTGGCTTTTTACGTTACTGGTAGAAATTTGGAATAATATATATTAATATATAATATATATATAATAATATATATTGCAAAAATATTTAAAAATTTATGATTTAGTCAGCAATTTAACAAACATTAAAAGAAAAATCTCTGGGTAGAAGGTAAATGTCGCTTATACTGCGCTAGTTTAAGTTTGTAAAAGTACTTGTTTCGGTAATTTAACTTAATTTTAACGTTTTTATTCTGCGATAACAAAAAATAATTAAAAATACGTTATCAAACAAACAAATATAACGTGACTTGATATAGGCACAAAAATTGTTTGTCAAAAAAATATTGCCATTGTGGTCCCTTTATGCCAAAAAAACTCAAAAAAAAAAAAAAAAAATAAAACGGATAAAAATTCCTTCGAATAAGATGAAGGAACAATAGGGGAGAAAATTTTGGTAGGAAAAAAAACTTTAGTAAATTTATAGTAAAAATATCCAAGAAATTAAATTTAACATCTGCAAAAATGAAAAAAGGCATATTACAGTCTATAAGCATTAGGTTATTATGTTATATCCTGGGAAAAAAGATAACAAACTTTTCCATAATTTCACGCTTTAAATAAGTTTTAGTTTGCTTTTTTTCATTAGGTGGACTGCTCAATGTAAACGGTCCTTTTAATGAAAAACAGTTTTTTTTTCAACGGCTGGTCTTCTAATGCAATACACTGACTCACTCATCAACATGCAGCCACTTTATTGTATTGTTATGTGGCCATGGTTATCAAAATTTGAACAAAATATTATGTACTTATTTTGTGCGCTTTTCAAACAATCTTTAAGCGATCTGTTAATACCAAAATGCTAGATGTAAAATGCTAAGTCAAAATGTGGTTCAATCATAGAACGTTTTAAGGCTGGCGTTAAACAAGAAATTTTATTTAGAAAATAATGATCAATTACCTCTCTACTCAATGTTTTGTTGTTATAACTTGAAAATTCCAAAAAGAACTTTTATAATGATGATTGACTTAATAAGCTTACAGAAGCAAAAACTTGGTTGCGCCTCTAACTTAAATCCAATGATCCGTTTTTCAAATTTCATTTTTTGTAGAAAAATAATGTATCTACTCTTATCCTCTTCGAAGTGTACATTAAGTTTGTTGTCAACAGGCCACTCAAAAAGGTTGGAAAAGACTCTCTTTAAAATATTTGCTAGTTTTTTTCTGTTTAATGTCAAGAAAGGGCCAAAGGTCATCCCCGATGGATGATAAGATAGGGTAATAAGATAGGATCATAAAATACTACTAAAGATTCTTATATTAAAAATATCCATAGATTCTTTATCAATATAACTATAAATCTTGAAATAACGAACAGAAATTCCAGAAAAAGTTTCAACGAAAAGCGATGATCAAACAAAAAATTGCAAAGTTTGAGAATTAGTCAGGGAGCCAAATAACTTACAAAAATGAACAATTGCCGACTGAATACAGTGTGTATGTGCTTGTAAATTGTTCTTTTTATGTGGTTTCGTTGCTAATAGAGAAAATGTGATAATTTACACCCTACTGTAGCACGAAGTTTTGTCTTTAGTAAAATATGGAAAACAAAGATAATGCAAATTCAGAAAAAAATGTCACCTTGCAAAGTTAGATCTTACAACTGTTTTATCTGTGGCAATAGAGCCGGAAATGAAAGGACTCCGTAACCCTGGTTTAAAATGAACACCAACATTTTTGACTGTTCTTGAAGTAAGAGGAGAATACAAAGGATTTTTAATAGGTGCTTAGATCGACATTTTAGAATTTTCCAGCAAAACCTTCAACACAGGTGTAATTGACGAAAGATGGCATCCAAAGTGCTACTCATCCTTTATTAACTCAACAACTTTTTTTACTGCTACGGGTTCATCTAATTCAAAAACAAACTCAAGTGCAAAGTCATCAACCCGTGTGCAAAAACCACTGATAAATTTGCAAGTGTTGTAAGTTTTAACGGAATAAAGATACCAAATTCATCTTAATACAATATAGTAAGTTATATTAAAGATCCAGCAATAGCATGAGGCCACAAATAATGTGGAGCTTAAACGAAAAATAGGTGGAAACTTCCAAAATTTACTAGCTTATGATGCAAAATACCATTTCAATTGTTACAAAGCATATATGTCGAAAAGAAAAGACAAACCCAATGAAAGCAATTCAATTCATCACATTGGTTTTGAAGAATTGCTTAAATTTGTTAATACCCTGTTTGAAGAAAGACGTTCTTTAGAATTACCTACATTGCTACAAATATAAGCAGTATCACAAGGATATGGATTGCGAAAACTATGACATACACACCACTCAAAAACTAAAGAACCATTTCATAAAGCACTACGGCTCCGCCATAACCTTAACTAAGACTGCTAAAATTTCCAAATCCTTCTACGAAAGCAACATATGATTGCAGGTGCTATTAATATTGCTGCTAATTACAAGCAGGCATTAAATGACAAGGAAATTATAAATTTTGCAGACAACGAGCAGAAAATTATTGACAGGAAAGTTGTAATTTTGAAGGAATTCACACTGAAAAGGGATTATCTGTAAATCCCCTGAACCCGAAGACATATCAAGACAGTTCAGCTCCAAAACTATATAAGTACTTCATAAATAACTCGGAAAATAACTTTTTTTTTATGTAGTCAATTGTGCTAAATGTTTTTTTTTCTTTGATGAAACAGAACCAAAAAGAAAAAAGTTGTTAAAATAGCGAAATAGCACACAACCTCAGGTATTTGCGGTGCACGTTAGATCAAAGCAGGTGTGCGCTGAAAAATTGAAACTTACTTTCATTGATTTTAAAGAAAAAAAAGGCACTAAAGCAACGAATTAATAATTAATTATTTCTAAATTTACGACGAAAGCATGTTTTATTTCAATAACGGTATGTATATATATATTTTTTTTTTTTCGGTTGCGCCTTCCAATAATTTTTTTTGTAATCCCTGAACTATGACCAGAAAACCTAAACATACGACACATTTAAAAGCCATCTCTATTTCAAAAAACAATGTACAAAAAAAAAAAAAAAAAAAAACTAGAAATAAATATTTTTAAACTTAATAGCTTTTGTATTTTCAACTATTAAAATATTATTACGTTATATAATAAATAGCGCGTAAATATTTTATAAAAATTTTTCAATCTTTTTTTCGGTAATTTTCTGATAAATCAGAGAATTTATTTGCAAATAAAAAAAAAAAAAACCAAACTCTTTCAGAACATTACATTGCTTTCTGCAAAAGGTGATAACATGAAACTGCTTCGGGTTTTCACTAGGAATCTAGAAAGATTAGACAACTAAGAAAAATACAGTCTTATATATATATATATATATGAATAAAGAGAAAATAGACATTGATTTCTATCGTTATTCTTTTTGACTAGGTGGGGAATTTCCAACACAACATTATATAAAAAAAAAACCATGTCGCTACTTTTTTTACTTGTTTACACGATTTTTTTTTTTTCTGCATTTAAAAAAAAATATTTACTAAATAACCTAATAAAATTAAACCTAAGCCATGAATACCTTGTGGTGGATAACCAGTTTTGAATTAATGTTATATTTTCACTATAAATATTTATACTTATGTAAAATAAATTTTTCAAAAAAAAAAAATATAACAAAAACGAAAAAAGAAAAGGACATTTGAAGATCAAATTCTCTAAATTCACACACGTTGATTGGTTGCTAAATTAGTTATTCATACTTATTTTTTACGGTTCCAAGATTGAAATTTAAAATGAGATTAAAGGAGAACGAAGCTCATTCGAAAAAAGCTACGGTATATAGTCAAAGCCGGAACATTCATGATGTTTTCGTTATGATAAACTAACATAGAAATCATCTACAACCAGATGGAGGTAAGCTATTTAATCTTCTTCTTTTTCGTTGATTTAATTCTTCGAAGAAATGTTCGATATCTTCCTTTTTCACAATCTTCAAAAAAATAGAAGAAAATTTTAAAACATTCAAATCAAGTTTTTCTTTGAGGCACAACCAAAGTTGATATTTCCCAGATTAAGTTTATATCGTTTAGCTTTCGTACTACAATTAAACTGCTTTCTTACCTCTGTGAATTCACCAGACAGGCGACCTACTTTTTTTAAAACCAGTCACTATTTGTTTCTACCTACATTAACCCTTCGTAAAACAAGGGTGTGCACCCAGCCACCTGGTATTTTTTTTTTTATAACTTTTGAACCAATAAATATTTTTGAGCACAATTTTAGCACAGTAGCACTAAATTTATATTTGCACCTTTGGGCAAAATTTTGATGTCATATGATGACGTCAACACCTTTTTTAATTGTCCTTGATAAGGGAAAGATACGCGTTTTTTGGGCTCATCAGGTTAAAAAAATGTCACAAATCAATCTGGAACTTTTAAATAAAATCAATAGGACTTTATAGATCTCAAGATATTGAAATTTACCGTAATTTACAGACCAGTTTGTTAATTACACCCACGCCACGTGATCGGAACGAAAATGTTATTAATCGTTATCCTTTATGTAGCTAACTTTCAAATGAAATAGACCAGTGGTTAATAAATTTATACAAATTTTACCACAATACAAATACTATGAATATGGCAATTATAAACCTAAATTTGACTGTTTTCGCTTTTTTCATATAAATGGATCCCAAGATTTCCACAGCGAGTTCTAATATTGAGCAAAATATTACCTTCTATAAAATAACCTCATTAAAAACTCAAGAAATGCCTTTAAATGCTTTAAATGTTTAGAAAAATGTTTTTGGATGGTCTTTCAAGATATTTCAAATAAAAAAAAATTATTCAAATTAGCAGAAATTAAGACAAAAATGTGAAATATTACTTAAAATCAACTAAGAAATCGCTAGAAAAAGCAAATAAACAATTTTTTGATAAATTAGTAATGAATTTTTTGACAAAGATTTTAAGAATGTTGGTAAAGAGCTAAGATCTCAACAATAAGAGAATAAATAATGCAAAACAGCATTGTCTTGATAAGAAAGGAGTAATAGATACAATCCTCATTTGTCTAAAGCCTACGACTGTATTCCCCATGATTGTTTCTTAGCTAAATTATCTGCATGCGGTTTCTCTGATAAAAGCCTTCGTTTGGTAAAAAACGTTGTTTAAAAAGCTACTTCCACTGAAGGAAACAAAGGGTAAAGTTGGGATCTATTTTGAGTAAATCGTTAGATATTGTTATTGGTGTTCCTCACTATACTACTATACTTTATTTTTAGAAAAACCAAAAAGCAAAAGTATTTTGTTGGTTTAGATTAGCGTTTGTAGATTATATTTATTTATTTACAACTATGTATACACCAACGTAAAATAAATGAATGAATGATTGAATGAAAGAACGAAAAGACTATACCCTTGATAATTACCGTTAAGACAAAAATTAAATATTTAATCCTTGTTAGTAGTTGAACGATATGTGCAAAATTAAACTTTTTCAAAATATACTACCCACTTACCTCATTTTCTTTAAAGCCGCCAAAAAACTCTTTCAACCCAGACTTTAACTCGTTGTAACCTTAAAGAGCAATATCAGAGCATTCATGGCAAAATCTACTAGTATCAAAATATTTCGAAGGACGGGCTGGAAAAAAAAACAATTAACAAAATCAAGCACATTTAGTAAATAGAACGATTAATCGTGATTTTATTTCAAAAGAGAAAAAATCACGTTTAAACGTTGGTTGGTATGAGTATCGCGAACTGGAAAAATCATCCAATGCACATTTTCTGCTACAAGTCAAGCAAAATTCAATGCTACAAAACTTCCCAAAGAGAATAGTGTTAATTAACGATGCTGATATGCATACGTAAGTCCAAATTTCTGCAGGAAAATTAAGACGAAATTTCATATTTATATCTATATCTATATATTTTTTTAATTTTCTTTTGAATAAATCAATAGCTATTTTCACAACTGATGTATATTAACCTTACATACCTCACTAATTGATAAATATATAACATATTTTAAAAGTATGCCAGTAAGTTAAGACCTCAAAAACTTTGCTAATATTGGACAAGTATGTTTGCATAAATGACGAAAAAAAAAATTTCCAAGCAAATTAACATACCTTTATAACAGATATACACATTTTACTTCACTATATTTTGTTAAATTTTATATTTTTATGATTTTGTCTGTACATTAAAAATCAGTACAATGAGGGGATTTGGGTAACTTACAATACATTTATAGCAGAGAACATTGAAATCAATCAATAAAAAATTAGCAAATACAGTTACAGTTACAATTACAGTCGCATCTTTAAATCACGCTTTATAATAATTTAAGTATTTTTCGATCACAGCGTAGCACTTTTACCTTATTCAAAGAAATGAAAAACAAAACTTAAATGATGATAGGAAAGTTAAATACAAAACCATTTATCCTAATGCCAGCAGATATAAACTTTAGATAAACTTTAT
>JAUZNK010046449.1:0-16470 GCA_035046665.1 Euphysa ruthae | reverse complement strand
TATATATATCACAAATTTTCGCTTGTTGCAATTTTTTAGTTTTTTTCCATAAAGAAAAGTAAAGTGAAACGTGAAGTCAATAAATATAAACAGGAATTGCTATAATGCAAAGATTAGGCGTTGAGTAACATGAAATAATGCCTAATTTTTGTAATGTTGACAATTGCTATATTTTCTTCTATCTTGATAAGGAAGAAAAAAAGAAAAAAGTAAAAGCAAATCTAAATTCAACCATTTTAGGCAAATCTTATTTTTAGATTAAATTTGAGACTTGTGTTGTCACTAGGATTCAGTTTTTCCCAAACATAGATATTGTCAATCTGATTGGCCCAACAACCGTTAATAAAGAAAACCTGGCATTTTTATTAATTTTTATAATTAAATCTGTGATTATTTTGATTTTAAATTCCAAATTTTTTTTAGAGTTTGGCTTATATTTCGGCCTACCAATAATCTTTTTTTGTTTTTCCAGCCAAGATGCTTTCATCTTTTTCTCTTAAAATCTTTGTTCACAACTCGGTAAATTTTTTGACTTTGCTGGCCTCCTAAAAGCCTGTTTTAGTCCAGAATTTTTTGTTTGGAGTCTTAGCCCAGAAATCAGCATGCTGTTTTTAGCCCTTGTACGAAAAGAATTTTGCTCTAAAATTACATTACTTAACTTATATTACTGATAAGTATGCTGGTAAAGCGGTCTTTATATTCATCATTATTATAACTCCCTAATAAACTCTATTGAATGCTATTACTAGAATTAGTGAGTTGAATCTAAATAAAGGCAGGAGAGTCATTTTGATTCAATTTGACAGACAGCAAAAAATCTTCTGTTGCAAGCATGTTGGTATTTTTCAAACTTTAAAGAATATTGATTACCTTCCTCACTTTTGACAGAATAATTTTTTATTTTTTATTTTTTAATAGTTAAAAGTTACAATTTCATATAGGAGTGCACCAATTATTCTGCAATGTCATACAGAGGAAGATCGTAAACAATGGCTAGAAGTCATGGAAGGAAGAGAACCTGTAAATAGGTTTTTAATAATCAAATATTTTGCTCCTTTCAGATACCAATTCATTTTTTTTCTTCTTTTCATTAAGAGGGCAATATTTCTTGTGCCTTCTTCATAATTTAGAGAAGTCTTCAATATAGTTTTATAAGATTTATCAAACCTAGGAATTAAAAACATTTTTATATCCACTAAGCACTCATAGATTACTTAATAATACATTTTACTGCTAGTATAAACAACAAAAAAAGTCCTAATGTCTGGGCATTTAATGTTAAAGCTAGTATTCTATATTTAATGTAAATACAACAATTTTTTTTTTTTATTTTTGTTTAATTGTTTACGGTGACTTATGATTTCATCTCACTTTCATTTTAACTCAAGAATTTTTGGATCACAGCGAATGAAAAAAATCCGTCCAATACATTTTTCTAAACACTTGTTAATTTTTCTGAAATTTTGCTCAAAGGTTTAAGAGTGTAAAATAGAAAATTTTACTATTTTAGAATTTTTTACAAAGTTATTATAGTAATTTTTTAGGGCTAAAAACAACTTTTTAAAATTTTGAGAATCATTACATGAAATTTTTTAAAATATTTATATCGTAACTTTTGACTCAAATAGTGTACGACAAACACCATTCGTCAGTAACATAAACTGTTTTCATGTTTCAAGTGGCGAAATGAATGAACAAATTGATGTTTAATGTTATGATTGTTTCACTACATTGAGCTATCGAGTGTTACTAGCAAAGTGTGATGTCTATCAGAGTTCGAATTAGCGATTCGCTATTAGTGAATCAAGAAATATAAAATTAATTGAAATAATGAGTCAAGTTTTTTCAAGTTTTAATATAATGTTTTTACTTTGTGAGTTTGTTTATTTTATTTCTTTTCATTGATAAAGTTTTTTCTTTGCCCAATTCATTTGTATCTTAAAGTTTACCTTTGTCTTCTTGGAACAGTTCGATAATTTTATTATTTGAAAATCCCGTACGCCTTAATTGATCATGGCGTATGCAGGGCCTTGCGCGTGCTGCCGTACGCCATTCATGACAAGGCCTGTAGTTAACTTTAGATAAAATAGAAAGTCTTAGTTTTTAGTAAAATCTTTAATGAAGTTTTGAAAAAAATCCTTTTTTGGTAGATAAAGGTAGGTGTTGTATTTATCATATATAAATAACATAAGATAAAATAAAAAGTTTTAGAAATTTTCAGTATAAAAATGATTCGAAGCAAGTTTTAATATTAGCTAAAACTGTGAGAGAAAGGTGTATTGTCAGATGTAGGTGTGTTCAAATTATATTGGGATTTTGGTCTTCATTAAGGAAGATAAAGAGAGCAGTGTGGAAAAGTTGTTGTGAGAGCAAGTGAAATATAGCCTGTGAGTGGAATAGAAAAATTTATTCACTAGTTGATGCAATTAAATGTAGTTATGAAGAAAATGGATTGAGATTTAGGTAAAAATATAAAGAATAGAGCTGCGGGACCTCCAGGTTTTCCCGTAGATTATTGTAACTGCAGGAGAGTTAAGGATAGAGGCGATTGTAAATTGTTAGGTAAGTAAAGCAGACTCCTTACAAAGAACAAACTGTAGAGGCTTCAAGTTAACAGAGTTAAAAATGGTGTAGATGGTCATTACAATGGTTATCCAACAACAGGTGTACATCTACAGGTAACATTTTTATTTTAAGACAGTTACAGGAGGAGTATCTGGATAGAAGCAAGGATTTATACTTTTTGTTTTTAGATCTAGCGAAAACTTGATATAGTACCCAGTGATGTAGTATGGTGGACTATAAATAAACTTGGTATATAAGAATGCCGAATAGGTGAAGCTATAGCAATGAATTTGACCTAGAAGTTGAGTTAAGATTATGATGCATATAATGATGCATATAGCAAAGAGTTGTCTGTTCATCGAGGAGTACACTGAGGTTCAGTGTTAAGTCTTATTTTTGCCTTATTTTTAGAAGCTTTTTCAAGAGAGACTAGATCAAATTGCCCAGAACTGTTTGTTGATGTCGCTCAGTTGAAATAGCCTTAGACATTTGCAGGATAAAGAACTTTGGTATCAAGAGGTTAATAAGTTAATTTTCATAAGACAGAAGAGATAGTTAGTGGTTTTAAGTGGATGTAGAGAGAATTAGAGAAGGTAAATTTTCTTCTGGCATCTGTAGGAAAAGTATAAGTAATTATTGTCATTTTCGCAAGTGTTGAGTGCACTGTAGTAGCCTAAAAGAATGATCATAATCAGATCAAGTTTTTTTCTCATTCGCTGAAAATGATATTTTAATTTGTGAAAATCTAATGAAAAGCATAGTATCTCTTTATCTGTCTTAAAGTTTGCTGCTACTTTTTGTGCTCCATATGTTACTGATTGTATAAATACTTCCCTTAATAATGGAATTTTCTCATCTGAGTTAAAATTTGTAGATATTGTTCCATTCTTTAAAAAAGGTAATGCATTTGATAAGGGAAACTACTGCCTGATTAGTATATTACCGACTATGACTAAAGTTTATGAAAAAGTTGTTTTTAAACAAGTTTATACCTTTTCCAAGGATAAGTTTTCTGATTTATTACGTGGATTTAGAAAAGGATTTTCTACTCAACATGCCTTGTTTAAGACTCTTTGCAAAGGTTGTAAAACTGTTTAGATAAAAAAGGTGTTGTAGGTACAATTCTAATGGACCTTTCTAAAGCTTACGATTGCATTCTTCACGATCTTCTTTTTTCAAAATTAGATACATACAGTTTTTTGTGGGAAAACCTGGCTTTTCTAAACAATTGCCTAACTGGAAGAAAACGAAGGGTTAATATTGGTTTTTTCTTTAGCATATGAATTGAGATTATACTAGGTGTACCTCAAGGCTCTATACTAGGTTCATTTTTATTTAACATTTTTATCAATGATATTTGTAATTTCGCTGATGATAACACTATTTAGGCGTGTGGCACATCTTTTGAAAATACTTGTGAACGGTTAATGAATGATCTTCATCGTGTGAATTGCTGGTTTCGAAATAAATTTAAGATAGTCAACCCAATTCCAGTTAATGTTTCTAGGACAAAAAACTTCGGTAGATTTTTCTTTTTCTCTTTCTGGTTTGAGGATTTCTCCTTTGGAGGAAGTAGAACTATTAGGTATTATCATTGATTTTCGTTTGAATTTTTCTTCTCATATGAAAAGAGTTTTCAAGAAGGCAAATAGTAAAACATGTGCTCTAATATGAATAAGACATGCTTTTAGTACATCTCAAGCTAAAACTATTTTAAATTTCTATATTTTACCATACTTTTTATATTTTCCAGTCATCTGGATGTTTTGCAAAAGAGCTAGTATGAATCTCATCCAGAGAACGTATAAACTTGCTCTGAGAACGTTTTATGATGATACCTCTTTAAATCTAGATGAGCTCTTGAAATTAGTTAACAGTTGCAGCATTCATACAGAAACCTCAAGCTTCTAATCGTTGAGGTGTATAAAACGCTGTATCAGAGTGGTCAGAAGCTACTTTAAGATACCTTTTGTTGTGAGACTCAATTATAACTTACGTTCCACTTGTTAAAACTCATGTAGCTCGTGCAATTACTTATGACATCAATTCTCTTCAGTTTAAAGCATGCTTAATTTGGATCAAACGGAAGATTAAACTTTGAAATGGGAATTTGTGCGGCTTTACGTGCTGTAGATTTTAAATATACAGTTGAATTGAATTGAATAGAATTTTCTTAGAAAAGGCAGCAAACAATTACAGTGAAAACTAAAAACATACATTGTGGATACCAAACTTTTTTTTGTTACCTAAGTGACACAACAGGTGCCTGGAAAGGTGTAAAAAGCTGCGTTACTGCTAAAATAAGCAGCAGATGAAACATTTGAAAAGAGTTATTACCTTAGTAAGACATTGCTATTTGTTTTAAAAGATAAACTATATCGAGCCTGTGTGCAAAGTGTCATGCTTTATTTGAATGAGGATTGTCCATTAAACAAAAATGATTTAATTTGATGAGAAAGAAATGATGCTAGAATGATAATATGAATGTGTAAGGTTAATTTTAACAACCATGTGTGTACTAACGGGTAGAAAAGATTAATTCATAAGTTTAACAATACTAACAGAAAAACCAAGGAAGACTTGGAGTGAGGTAGTTAGAAATGACCTTAATAGGAAGAATTTACATAGTGAATGGACCAAAGATAGAATAGTTTGAAAGTCAATTTTAAGCACCTCTTCCAAGTCATAGCATTGGGGAATCAGTGTTAAACCGTAACTAATGGCAATAAATGATAGTTTTGGCTTGCCTTCTATTTTAGAAATTCCATCGGACCAAATGACCCCTTGGGTCGTTAAAGGTTTCAAGCTAAATTTCATTCTTGAAATACAAGCAATGATTTTCTGATTTGTTTTTAGTTGTTTTTACTATCAAGAGTTAGTATTTCTCACAATTTTGGCAAGTGAATTATTTTGAGAATTTCTTTCATGACAAATATTGTCCAAAAATGATGATTTAGAAGTAGTCTTCTTAATTATCCAAAAAAAATTTATGATCATTTTGTATTTCTGCCATTTTTGAAAATTTTAAAAACTCATTCAAAAGTCTCATTATTTTAACTTTTTTTGGGGAATTTTCGGCTAATAACTCTGCCTAATTTTTTTTTTTTCTGTTTCAAAAATAAATTTTCTAAGGTATAAATAAAAGACTGGAATTTTTCTGGATCCAGATATATTTCCCTGTTTTACCTATTCCCTAATTTATTTTTTAGATCTCAGGTATGCTTTCAATTTTCGACAATTAAATTTTTGCCTCTATGTAGAGTTCATCCTTCTTTCACCACCCAAATTTTGTTTTTTCTGAGTACTCCTAGTCATCTAACATAATTGGAATGGAGGGTTATGGATTTAGCAATGGCTTATTTCTTTGTGAAATATTAACATGATGAGATTTATCCGGGTTTGCTATCTACTCCTCATGTTTTAAGACTAACGGTGAATAATGGGAAAATTGAAACAGATGTACTCATTTTTTTGGCAAACTAGGTAATAACTGACTGGACCTGTCAATTTCTAAAATAAGACTAATATTTTACTTTGCTGAATTTATTTGGTAAACATGATACTGATCACATCATGGAAATATGTATTTGTTTCTTAACTTTTTTACAACTTATATAATATTTGCAAATTAAACAAACATACAACTTTTTCTTCCTTTCAGATATACCAAGAATCAAACGAGCTAGTAACACAAAATGAAGGTTCGTTACGTTTTTTAACTAATGTCATACCTCAAGCAATGTGCTTGTTGTTGTTAGTTAGGTGTGGAATTCACTAATAGTAGCTAAGATAGGAATAAAAATGATTAGGCGAAAACTCGCTTTTCTGGGAAACCTGATTAGATATCTATGAGGATGTTTTTGTGCCGATTGTTAAGTCAACTATTCTTTCCTTGCATATTCTAATTTTCAAAAAACTGTCATTTTGAACTTTCTTTGCTGAAAAGACAATATATATCTCGAATGTGAAATTCAAAATTCTCTTTCATTTGCTGATAAATTTTTTAATGTAAATTTGAGTCTTTTTATTTCTCTCAAAAAAGTTCTCAAAAAGTATTGCAAATATTCTCTCTGTTTAAGTTTAACTCTTGTCTAAAGGCTCAGTTATTTCAAAAAATAATTCAAAAAGTATTAGTCAATAAATGCTACTTTTATCATGACTAAAATCAAGCATATAATTTGGTAGAGGTGTATTTTGCACAAATTGTATAAACTGCATAAAGACCTTAATTTTAATTGTTTTATTTTATATTTTAATAAAAATTTAGAACACTAGGAAATGGTATAAAGGAGAATTTCTTAGACTTTCTTACATTCATGGTAATGGCTAATTACATTTTTTATATCATAACTTAAAGCTGGGTGATTACAAGGTCTGTTGAATTACGAGGTACTACTTAGTGTTCATTGTTTTTTAGTTAACTTTTCATGACCTATAAATATAGGAGTTGACCTCTTTTCTATTCTAGGAGTAACAAATGTGAATGAAACTGGTGTTGAATTCTTTTTGAAATGTACAGAAGCTATAGAAGCTCGGGGTATGTTTCATTACTTTTCGATTTCCACTGTTTAAAGCAAAACTTGTTCTTTCAACTTTAAAATTGGATTTTGCAAACTGTGTTAATTTTTTTCTGAACATGTACGCAATTAATTCCAATAAACTTTCATTGAACGACAATGAATTTTTCGGATTTTGTTATTAAAGAGTTTCCAAATGTTTCTTTAACCAATCTTTAAAAGAGTTATTCCCTATCTCTGAAAAGCTTTATTTGTATGATTCAATTACTTTAATAGGTATTTATAAAGACTTCAGTCATTTAAGATTTTTTTTAGCAATGATTGCTCCTCGAAACATAACATGAATTGTAATTAGTATTACTTTGTTCAATTTAATATTATGGATGCAAATGGATCATGTAGTAGTCTTAAAAAATATCTCATTACCAATGACCAAAAGGAGGAAACCTCAGTTTACCCAGCTGTCCATTTTATTTAAGCTTTTAAAGCTATACAAGTGGTGCAATAAAATTTGGTACTTATTAAATTTTAAAATCACTATAAATAGAAATATTTATTTTTTACATTGCAGCTTAACGATGTGAATTTTTTGTTTTATAAATTCCTAATTAACAAAATTAATGATATGTAAATCTCATATGTTTATTAAGAGCTGGTTTACACTTGTAACATAATTTATTGATAATGTTGGCTTGTTCTAGGCTTAGACGATCAAGGGCTTTATAGATTAGCTGGTGTCACATCCAAGTTTAACAGATTATTGCAAATTGGGTTAGGTGAGGTTGATTGACTCTCTTCTGTTAATGTTTATTCAGTAACGCAGGTATTTTTAAAATGTTTGAAATTTTTTGCTAAGTCACAATCCTAACTGATTCTCAATTTATTTTTTTACTTTATATTTCATATGAAGATTTAGGATCATAAAACTAAATAAAAAATTTATAAAAATAATTGTTCGAGATGACTTGCTTTTTGCCCTCTTTTCACATATTAGATTTTCATTTTACACGTGAGTTTGAGTTCTTTGCCAAAAAATATGTACTCTGCTATTATGTCAAAAAATTTTTTTCCATTAAAATTTCGTTTTTTCTCATAAAAAAAATAATTTTTAAATCCTTAGTTATTTTGATATGAATGAGATTTTAGGGTTATGGTTAGGGTTAGGGTTAGGGATCTTGCTTCACTTAATTGCTGATAAGGTAGTAACAAATTTTTAGGTTTCAAGTAAATCTTTGTGATCTATTTTAAGATGTTTTCATTTTCCAATACAATGGATAAATATATGAAACCAATAATAATATAAGCTTTGAACTTTGTTAACAAATCATCAAGTTTTCCTATTTATTGAACATATTACATACTTTATGTATATCTTGTGTAGGACGATCCTGGTTATCCAATATAAGTGGGTCACTTGCATTGATGTTCTGTTTAATTGTCCTGAAAAAGTATTTCGTGTTTTTTTAACGAATATGTTTTTTGAATTCAGATCAGAAAACTTTGGATAAATTAGATTTGATATCTGAAAATTCGCCATGGGAAGTAAAGACAATTACAAGTGCAATGAAGCAATATTTCAGGTTTGCTATCATTAATTTTGAGTGATGTGGGTGAATTTTCTGGTATTACTTTTTCTATAAATGAACTGAAAAATGTGTTAATAAGGTAATTTAATGCTGTCATATTAAATTGTTCATAAAAAATAATTTATGATGTAATGTATTGTCATTTCACATCAAATAGTGCATAGATAACTATTTAAACATCAGGATATTTTTCTTTCTGATTTTAGCTTTTTGATCATAATTATTTATCAGATAATTATTTAGATAGTTAATTATTTATTAACTTTCATTTTTAAATCTTCCAGGAGTCTTTCTGAACCACTGCTAACGTACAAACTACACAGGGAATTTCTAGCTGCAATCAGTAAGTTATAAATTGTTTTTAAGGTCATGTTTTGAAGCTTTTTGAATCTAATCCTAGATCTTTTCTGTATATTAAATCTGATACAAACCAACCTACACTCTCAAAATATTTGAAAACATTTTAAATGGGAACCAGATTTTTGTATCAAAAAAGGCTTTTATGTTATATTGTTTAAATTTGAGGCTTTTCTCAAGTGTATTTTTAGAAACATTTTAAAAGACTTCTGATATAAATTTTTTATGCAAATAGTGATGACAAACATTTTAAGAGGGATGAATATAAAAAAATTGTGATCGAACTTCTTGAGGGCGTAATGGGGTAAATGTAAACAGTGGAGCAATCAAATACCATATACTATTATTGAGTATTATTTTTGATAAATATTATTGGCTAAATTTTTATTCTGAGTCAAATATGTTTTACTAATCACCATAATGGGAAGAAATAAAGTTTTTTTTACTGTTGAATGATTCATTATTGATTTACTATAAATAGAAATGTTCCCGAATAATTTATACTTAAAAATTTTAAATAACTGTGTATTGTGTGTGAATCTTGTTACAAATTGAGTTGTGAAATAAATGTGAAACAATCTTTTAGTAATAGGATTTAATAGAATTGGAAACTTAATGATTTTTAAGCAGCATACGATTTGCAATCCAAGTCTGGGTTTTACTGAGTTGTAATTCCCAATCGGCTTTACTATTGGTCTTGAATTGAGTCTTGACCGATTCTAACAGGATTGAAGCTTCATTGTCTGTCCAAATAATTGCTTCTGATTTTACAGATTTTGCATTATTTTTATTAAATTTAATTCGTTCTATACACAGAAATTCACAATATTATTTTGATTTTTGGTTTATTATTTAATAATAAAATTATTGTCGCTATTCTGGTTTTGTACCCCCCTCCTGTTGTTTTTAATGTTTTGGTCTCATACCGCTCCATTACATTTGGAAAATTATGAAGCGCTTTAATTACAATGAATTTAATCCATTTCAACTGCAAGGACGCTATGTTTCCTGCACACCAAATACACTCATTTGTATCATTCATGAACCATTTTTTTGTAAAAGAAATCTGATTGAATTCTAGCATCTCAGGTCTTGCAAGAACTGCCATAACCAGTCTTTGGTTACAAATGGATTTATTTGTAAGTCACGCAATTAATAAATTACCTTATTAATATTTCTCGGAAAAAGTTATGCAACATGACAAGTATGGTTATGAATTTTTTTTGATATTGCAAAATATTTTGCTCTTGTTCGCTGCTTTTCTTTAAACTATATTGTTGTGCTATTGTTTCGTTTTCCATCATCGTTCCTTAAATTTAACGCTATTTCTTCTTTGAAGCATGAAGCTTTAATTTTTACAATAAAAAAATATTTAATACTTTGGAAATCTGTAAAGTATCTGTTAGGTTTCGTTATTTTACAGCTTTAACAGCATAGTTGAGCTGGAAAATAGCTGGTGTATGCTAAAAGAAGTATTGGAGCTTTAATGAAAATTTGCAAAAATGGTTATATTTTAAAGTTGCCACATATTAGCTTTGTTTTGAAAAAAAAATGATAGAGAAAAATGGTAAATACCAAGAGTTTTCACTTTAAAATGTTTGAACAATGGAAACCCTTTTTTGAGAATCATTGTATCGTATGGTGTCAGCTTATTTTAGATTTTTTTTGCGAGTAGGTATGAAGGTGGTTTCAACGGTGAGTTAACAAGTTTGGTGTTGAAAATTTTAAACTGCAAAGCCTCTGAATATTACAATGCTAACTACTGACAGCAACAACAACGCTGGTGATGCTGAACTCGTCCTGTCTATAACAAACAATAATATGCGCAAGTCAAGTTTGGAGGATAAGCAAAAAAAGTGGATCAGACAAAGATGAGCAATGCTCAGCAATTGATTGGCAATTTAGCATGGATGAGGACGATGATGTAATTGAAAAGAAGGAAAATGACAATAGGATTTCTTTTGCAGATTCCGCAATGGATTACTAGGCTTATCGTTTTATACAGACTTTGTCACATCTGCAATGTGATATCCAACAACTCAGAGTTTAGTGGTGTTGTTTGTTATACCTAGAAGAACATGGATATTATCAATACTTCTTGTACTGTTGGAAATGATTTCCAGGTTGTCAATATGGGAGTTCAATATTGGATAAACAAAATATCAGTGGTCTTTCATAGACAAGAAGGATAACAAGTTATAAAATTTAATATAAACACAGTTGTGATAGTCAGTTCTTAAAAGGAAAAAAATTTATACAATACTATTAAATAGCTTTATACAATTCTTTTTTATGTAATGTGGAATCCGATTTCAATTTCCGTAGATTATTAAAATTATTATTGTTGGTAAAATAGCAAGACATGGTGAAACAGACATGGGAGAACAAAACATAAGCAATATTAAATAAAAAATTTTGTTGCAAAAGATCACAGTTAAGCTTGTTTAATGGGTCACCTAAAACCTAAAACCCCATTTACATTGGCAGGGAGAAACTTTTAATTTTGAATAATTTTCTTTTAAATGTGAAATTGTTTAAAAGCTTTGTGTATTTTCTACGGAAAAAAAAATGCTTATATGTATATATTTTTAGAGCTTGAAAGCGAAGAGAAAAAGTTGGAAAAGTTGAAGGAATTGATATTTCAGTTACCTAGCGACCATACAATTATTCTTAATCGATTGCTTTTTCATTTGAAGAAGTAAGTAGTTTATTAAATAATGTATTATTAGAAAATGATTATAATACAATAGATGTGTGTAACCATTAACTCTGTTTATAGCTTGATTAACTCATTCCTGGGGGCGGAGTTATTTTTCAGACTTAAAAGGACATTTTCATCCTATTTCTGCAAATTTTGTGAGTTATCTTGTCTACATTACAAATTTAAAATTGTTTGCATGCGTTTATCTTCTTTTGAAGGTGATATTTTCAAAAAATTGTAAATGATAAGAATCGTTGCGGTTTTTAAATTTATTCAATTTCGGGCAACATATTATAGCAGAATTTAGGTGGTGTATGTCTGTACTCTTCCTTTGTCCCAAATTATTTCAATAAGATCTCAAAATATCTGAAGACTGATGTTAAAATTATGTCTTCTTTTAAAAAGCCAAATTTTGCACTTAACAAGTGTTTTTAATGTAAAAAGCAAAAGATATGATTATGAAAAATTCCTGAACTTTCAAATTTTACAATACACTAAAATTTATTTTTTGAAAGAATTCTTATGATGAATTTGAATTGTGTAATTAGTTATGGTTGACGGATGAATGATGAATGGATGAAATAATGGAGAGATGTTGCCTTAACAAAATTTAAAGATTTTCTATTTCATTCTGGAAAAAGACAAATTTATTTACATATTTTAAAGCTTAACCTAATAGATTAAATTTCATCATTCTTAATAGGTAGGTTATTATTCTTTGTGATTTAAATATTATATAAAACTTAAAATTGTATCACAGGGTTGCGGAACATTCAAACCATAATTTGATGCAAGCTAGTAATTTAGGAGTGGTTTTGGGACCTACATTAATGAGACCAAAAGAAGAAACTATGGCAGCTATCATGAATATTAAATATCAAAGTATTGTCGTAGAAACGTTGATAAAAAACTATGACAAGGTAATTATTTAAAGTTCCAGATGTTGTTTTGGAACGTAACCTATGAAAGTTATTCTGTTCGCCAATTTTTTACCAAACTTGCTCTATAGATTCTTTTGAAAATTTTCAGGATTGAAATTAGATATGAAAGGAATGAATTATTCTTAATTGATTTTCAGGTGCGTAGAAAACAATATAATTTGCATGCTGTTAATTCTTATAAAGAGAAGAAAAATTAGCAAGAAATATGCTTGCAATGGAATTTAATATAAATTGATATAAATATTTTTTATATTATAAGTATTTTTTTATTAGTTATTATAGATTATTTTTCTTACTTGATTTTCTTTATGTTTAGGTGATTTTCTTATAAGCTCTTATAAATTTTAGAGGAGCGCTTATTAAGTACAAAATCCCAGTGGTATTAAGGACACCATGCATTTTGACACAATTGGCTAATCCAGCTGTCCAAAGAATTTTATTTTACTAAGTTCAACTAAAGAAATCCTATTTTCAAAATTCACTTCACTTGCTTTGTTAATGATAGGTAAAGCGTTTGTGTGGTTTTAAGTGTCTCTCTTAAGTGTAATTTCATCTTGTAAGTCAAATATACTGTTTATATCTTCTTGCATCATAAAATCAATCTCAAAAAAAGAATAAAGCTCCCCTGTCCAGAAAGTATAAATTACAAATGTGTGTTTTGGGTCCTATGTCTTATATTGCTGGTGATATATTTTGCTATTATAGGAATTTCTGCAGGCATTTTTAGGATAATGCTGTCAAGGCAACACTTGGATATATAGATGTATTTTTTTCTGTTTTAGCTTTTTCCAGGTGGACCTAAAGCTATTAACTTGAAGTTGAATATTCCTAAAAATGTCCAACCTCCTCCCATACCTCCACCTATGACATCTCCTACAACCCCAAATCCTAAAGATTCCCCAGGATGCAAGTATCGTGCTCCTAAACCACCCATCACCTCAACAAAACCACCAATTCGACCAAGGTCTTCTAAATCTAATGGTATGTCTCCTTTTATTTAGATAAAATTTATTTCTTAAGATGAATAATAATTTTAGCAAAAAAAATATATATATATATACATATATATTCATGTGTGTGTGTGTGTTGTGTGTGTGAACAAGATATCTAATCAGATGAGTATTAATGAAAATAGAGAATATATCTAGAAACAATTTAACTATGAAAGTTACTAATACTTTCTGTTTACTTTCTTTACTTATTTGCAAATCAATGGATTTGTCTGATGCTGTTCACTGTAAATTACCAGTATTGTTTTTGAAAGATTTGCTAGATGAATGAAGGATTTTTTTTCACAAAATAAAAGTTTGAAACAATTTAAACCTAAATATAATTTGTTTAAGATTTTATGAACCACTACATATTTTCAATCTTTGATCCAAGTTAGAATAAAGTTCTGCTTTGAATCAAATTATTTGGTATTATATATACAATAAATATATTATATATTAAATATAAATATGTACAAAAAAATAATACAAATAATGGTTAATAATATAAAGTTTTTAATCTTTGCTAAAATTTTTGTATGCAAAACAAAAAAATATAATATAAACAAACAAAGTGTCAATTAAGTTGATTATTACAATTTTTACAATGTAACAATTACTATGTAGATATAAATATCTACATTGTGTAACAAATATCACATTCATGTTTTTATCAGCTAGTAAACGCCATATATCTACATCGCATTGAAAATCACATTTATATCTATATTGTGTTAATTTTATAACACGAAATATTGATTTCAGAAAAAAAATGGAGATCTTCCATTAAAAGTCTTGGGAAAAGGTTTGCATGTCTTAATTTTTACTTACTGACTGAAATGTGATTTAATGTTTTGAAAAATCGTTTTCATATTTTTTATTTACATTTTAGACATCTGCTGTTAGGCTATAAACTGATTAACCCCAACCAAAGCATATTAACTCTGTTAATAATCGTTAAGAGTTATCTTTTCTAGTGTGTATAAATAAATTGACTCAAGACATATTGAATAAAAGTCAATAATGCAGTGTTGTTATATTTGTGTTGGTTCAATCCGAGCAATTGCATTTTCATTTTAGATTCTGAAAATATAATAACTCGAAGTTCTAGAGAAAGTTCAAGTTCTACCGAGTCAATTTCTCCGTCGGGTTCGTTAAAAAGACGTAAGTGAAAAATTTATGGTATATCAGATTGGATAGAATGTAAGTTGTATAAAAATAACTGTACAAATTCACTTATGCTAAAATATTTTGTATGATTAGAAATTTAAAAAAAAAAAGTTTTTTTAGGTAATTTAATGAATTATAATTTTATAATGTAACCAATATTTATTTTTTTTGAACAGCTAAAACTCTGATGTTGAGCAGAGTTTTTATGTTAGGATTATGGAAGTGTGGTTGGAAAGCTGGTCATAATAGATTGAAAACACCATTTTTAGCAAAGGGTTTAGATAGAAAACTTTGGGGTCATGTATTTTGGGTGAAATAACTTTTCCATATTTTTTCTTATCGAAACAACATTTAACAATAAAATGTTTAAAATTCTTTTTCTGTCAAAACACTGTATAATTTCTGAAATTTTCAACCCATTTCAAAGAGTTTTAAAGCTTTTTTTGTGTGTCGGTGTTGTTAGTGCTACATGTTTTCTGAGACGCTTATTAACGCTATAGACACTGTATTGACAGGTAATAGATTTGCGAATAATTATAAATTAGAGTTATATTATATATGTTCACTCTCAGTTATTTATATTATTAACTATTTAAACAAACGACATTAGCTCATTGGTTTGATTTAATGCTACATAAGCAGTCTGGTATATAAATTAGCAATAGTGGAAGTTAGATGATTATCTTCACGACAATGTCAAAAACAAAAAGACGCTGACAAAATATTTATTTACAATATTTTCGGAAAGTTTTGTTTATTCTGCCAATAAACCACTAATAAAAACAATTATTTGTTGCACAAGTTCATTAAATTCATTTATTTGATAGTTGATTTAGCGAGAGATAAGGTCATCATATATAGAACACAGGGCACTTATATTTCATGACAAAATTACTTCTATTATGAGAATAAAAATAATAGTTATTATTAGCTATGTAGCATAAATCTTAGATGTTATATATAAACCAATTACAATTCACAAACAGTTCATTTATTTATCTGACCTCAAAAATGAATGGTGTCCTACTATTTGATTGGTTGATTAAAACAAGATAGCAATGGTTTAAAGCACAGTTTCTGATGTTTGAAAGGTTTATACAGAATTTCAAAGACATCTAAATGTAAATAATACCAATGTTTATGTTTATCAGCTAAACCATCATAATTTGACCATAAAGTTATAGTTGTTTAAATGTTACTTAGATCGTCTTAATAAAATTTAAACGTGTTACAATTTGGCATGATCATTCGCCTTTAAAATCTGTAGATTAACTATATTTTCCAAGCCTGCTCTTTCTGGTGTAATAAAACATCTAATGATGTTTGTTATATTCAAACGCGGTTAAGTTACTTTTATGCCATTGATTTAGATCCACCTTTGAGACCCAAAAAATTCTCTCTTAATTCTACTAATGATACTAACAAGAAAGGTAAGTGTTTACCTGATATTTAAACCTATGTAAACATACAGGAAGGTGGTAATCATTTAGGGAGGTAGTAGTCATTTATGTGCACGTACAGGGAAGTGGTAGTCATTTATGTACTCGTACAGAGAGGTGGAAGTCATTTATGTACATGTACAGAGAGGTGGTAGTCATTTTGCTAGAATTCAATTTCAACAAAACTTTACTATAAAAACCAAAT
>JAUZNK010046438.1:0-16470 GCA_035046665.1 Euphysa ruthae | reverse complement strand
ATATATACATACATTATGGATATTTCCAGTTGTCTTCATTAAACTATATGGCTGCTGTGTTGAACGGTGACCTTGGCTGCATCCTCGACCAAGTCACTCAATACCGCATCCATGTACTTTGACACAAGTACGCTTAGGATTTTGCTGAGCTTTCTTAGGATTATGATGTGATTCAGAGCTACATTCTGATGGAGGAATGGCTGGCATCATTGGGGTTGACAAAGGACCTGCATCTTCTTGAGCCTAAGGGATAGGAGAAATATGTAAGTATAGAACAGAAATAGTCTCATCTATCCCTTCCTCATCCCTATAATGAAAAATTGGCGTTTTTCAATAAATCAGCAAATGAGAAAGAAAGAAAAAAAGCTCAAAACTTCCTTCATCTTTGTGAAAAACAACCTTAGCTAGTTATTTCAATGTTACAAGCTATTTTAAAACTATTTTAAAAATATTCTGCAAAGGTTAAGAATATACTTACCATCATATTCAAAAACATCAGATTCTGATAGTAGTGAAATCTGACTCTAAATTGTTAATAAACTGTTCAATTTCATCCGTACTTAGAAAAGCAGGTTTTCATGAATCCAGCATTTTTTTTAAACAATCTTTATTTTTCTAAAATACAGACCAGATTTAACATAAAAACAACTAAAAATTAATGAAACATCCTTCCTTTCAACAATCAAATCAAAAAAAATTCGTTACTTTATCTCGCCTTGCTTTCATTTTGAGTCAAATTTTGGTATGTTGAAAAATGAATGTGCTAATGTCAGTCTATCGTACGTACGATGTGTACGTCCTTTGGCATCTAAGGGTTTAAGGTTATATTCAACATAACTGTTTTTTATTCTTATAAAATAATATTACTTTTTCTCCAAAAAACCACTCTGACCTGAAGAACTGAAAAATTAAATCTTTTATCAGCTTTTTTTTTTCTATTTACAAAAAGAAAGGTAATTTTCCAAAGTCAAAATATTATATTTCTTTAAAAAAAAAGATGCTGCATGCAGATTGTTTATTTAAAATGCTTTAAAAATCTAAAATAAATAATTGTTAAATTTTTTGGTTTTATCAACGAGAGTAAATTCACTTGACATGACATCGAGTTGTGAAAGTTAAGTGGGAGGATGTTTATATATGTTATTGTAAAGTGGAATGGCTCCATGCAAATATTCCTACTGCGAGATTTTACATTTTATAACTACATGGCAGCAATGTGGAACTGCCTTAGAGTTTGTTTTTGCTTCCTAAGGTTGCTAGTTTTTGTAACGAAAAAATAATCTCAAAGTTTATACAAAATACAAAATCAACTTTGGTTGATTTTGTAAAATCAAACATGTTTTTAGCTTTTTAAAAAAAATATATTTTTAACTAAAAATAAAATTTCTCATTAGTGATGTTTGTAAAACCATTATTTATCTGAATCTATGCTAGATAGAAAATGATGACCTGTCAAGAAACCGCAAACGTAAACTGCAAACTGTTTTACTGTAATTTGAAATCAAGAAGTTTGTTTTGTCCAACATGATGCTCTAGTTTTAAATTAGCGACTTCAGTATTATCTAATTTTAAATTAGTGACTTCAGTATCATCTAGTTTTAAATTAGCAACTTCAGTATCATCTATAAGTTTGAGTGCGATTACTGAAAGTCTTATTCTTTTGAAATTTTTTCTTTAGAGAGATGCATTTGTTTTTTTGTGACTATATGTTTTCAGTGCATAAAAATATTGCTACCATGCTCCTTAAACCGCTAGGCTTGAACAGCCTGGATGGAGAGTTTGTTTCAAATTTTATGCACTTGCTTATATAAATGTTCTTTTTCATTCATTTATGAGAACGTTTTGATCAATAGAGGATTTTAGTATTGCAAAAAAAATTAAAAAAAAAAAATTAACTCTTGAATTCAAAATAAGATTTTCCCATATTAATTATTTACAAAACTTCTTTATTTTTGTAAAAAATTAACTGTGGCATTAAACCTGAGAAATACTAAATTGTTAGCATAAAATAAACAAAATAAAAAAATGCTGTTTAATAAAATAGCATACATACACTTTTAAAAATTTTTTTTAAATTTTATACAATTAAATATTTTTTTTTCAACATTTGAGTAAAAAGTACTAAGCTCTCTTGAAGTCTATCTAATGAAAAAAAGTAAAAAGTAAATTTCAGAAAGAAGTAAAAGCATTTCTGTTATAGTAAATTAAAATTATTAAACCTTCGAGAATTGAGTAAATGAAATATTTCAATGAAATTAAACGAAACTAAACAGGCTAACATCATTTTAACTATTAAAAAAGATAAACCTATTAAACCTATATATGTAGGTGAGATTTTTGGGGTTCACCGCTACCATAAGTTTTGATAGTTTATACTGTCTACCTTTTGGAATGGTATCCCCTGGCATGACAAAAAAGTTATGTAGGTGTGGTGTAGGTTGGGTTCACCGCTACCACATTTTTATAAATTATGGATTCGCTGACATTCCTAAATTAGAGGGACTAAAAATTTTGTTGCACGTTTTTGCAACATTCAAGAAACTAGAATACTGTACATGATTCATAGATCTTGATCATGATCTTCTTCATCTTATATACACTTGCGCTTTGAAAAAAATATGCAAATAAATGACTGAAAAAATGATTACATATTCAGACCACATTTTAACACAAGGTCCTTTTTTTTTAAGAACAAGCTGATAGGAAATATTAAAATATTAAAATTTTTACACTTTAACAATTAATTTGAAATAAACTCTTTAGTATAAAGATTTTTTGATAATGAGTGTCTTAAAATCTGTCTTATATAGTTTAAAATGTCATTTATTTTCTAAAGCGTCTTGTGTTTAAAAAAAGTGTAAGTCACGTCTTGCACTAAAAACTTCTCATTTGATGCTGAAATCAATTACAATAGAAAACAAGCATAACATTGTTTGTGTCACCAATTGTTGCAAACATATTAAAAAGTTTCTAATGGATATCGTTTTGTTGAGATTTTAAATGTTTTGCATCTTATTCAGCAAAATTTTACTAATTTTAATGAAGGTAACTATTGATCTGACTGTAAAATGGTAAGATCGACCAGCTTTCCACGTGGCTCAGCCCTTGATCTCTTTGTGAACACCCACTATGGTTCAGCAATACAATAACGCTAGGAAGCAACAATGACAGCTTGTCAACTCAAAAGCTTGGCACAATTTCTTTGTGACACTGAAACTTGGTGTCACGGCTGCTTGTTTAATGCACTATGAATCTTTAACTTGCTTTGAATAAAACCCTCTAAGCATGCATTTTCTCTAAGGAGAAAATAATTAAAGCTTATAATATATTAATAAGTAAATATTATCATAAATAAGCAATTTTTTTCTTTTTGGAAGCCTGTGGTGTTTGAGCCATTGCTCTTTTATTCATCCTTTCTCTCAGTATTGCTGTATTAACTGTTAGCCTTTTTTCTGTGAGAGAAGTTGTGAAAAGTACTGCTTTGTCAAAGGAATGATTGTCAGTCAGACACATAATTTTAAGTTATGGCTGTGAGATATGTCCACGTTTGTTTTTTCGTCAGTTATCAGCTGTTTCTTCTCGAGAGAGATCATTTTACTGCTTGACTAATCAATCAGTCTACTGTGCAATTAAATCACACAATATTAATACAAAAGTCATTAAAATTTTTCTAAACCTTGTCGACAAACATTTTCCATATCAAAACCATCTCAAGATATTTGATAAAAACACAATAAAAGTTAGATACAACAACATGCCTAATGTGAAATCGATAATAAATAGCTGTAATCAGAGAATTATCAGAGAAATCAGAAGAGCAGAAAAATTGCTGCGACATAAATGCAAAAAAATGTCCAGTAAACCAAAACTGCCTGCAGAAAAACCTCTGCCACACCACAATCTCATCAAACCTACAAAACTAAGAAGGAAAAATTACATAGCATTAAGAGAAAGAACCTGTAAATTATGTTGTGAAGATCACAAATATTAATACGGCACTGAACTATTAAAAGAATTTTAGTCTATAAAAGAAGGGAGTGGTACACCCAAAATTATGTGGAAAGTTTTGCACAAATGTTCGAAATACAACCCAAGTGCTAAGATGTGCAGCTTATGCTTATGTGACAAATTATAAATACTTTTGTGTACTGCATACAACTTACTAAACAAGAAGTCCGTGATCTTCTCTGAATGTAGCCATTAACATAAATTTTTGTTTATAACTCACGATCTCAAATATTTATATAAAAAGACTAAATTTACATTACAGCAGGTGAGAAAAACAGTGGATTTTATATTAAAGATTAATTTTGTGGGACTTATTTGATAGCAAAAATGAAATTCAGCTTTTCCATTGACATTTTAGAGTCTCAAAAACCCTTTTGGTGTTGAGCTTTTGTTTTGGGTATGCATAATACAAATTAAATGAATAAAATTTTTGACTGGAAGTTAAATTTTAGATGTTTTTTTTTTTTTTGATGTTTTATTTTTTATCAAATTTTATTAAAAATTGATAAAAAATAAAACATTTCTTAAAGAAATTTCTTTCTCGAAAAATTGACTAATTTAACATTACTACATTATTAACATAAAATATGTCATAGAATTTTCTCAAATGATTATTTTATTTTCACTGCTTACAACTTTTACCTCCATTCTTACAGGTTATTCATCAAAAATAGGTTGCTCAATCAAGTAAAGTGCTTCAATTTGATGTGAGAGGGCTCCTCAAACTAAATTAAATGCATAAATTTCATTGCAAGTATATATATTCAATATTATTTTGGATAATTTTCATAATAAATCTGCGACAAATAAATTCAGTAAATATTTTGGTTGTTGCTGCTTTCAGCATGGTTGTGGCCATATGAAGAGACTGAAAGAAAGTGTGGACGAAGTTGGTCTTCTGTCATTGGCTTAATGAAAAAATTTCCAAAGTTTACTTTTGCTTGTTCTCAGGTAAATCTTTTTCAAAAGGTTCCAAGTTTTTATATGATAGCCAGTTTTGGTGAGGTTACAAGGTTAATTCTATCATGATTTATTTAATTAACAATGGAAAAGAAATTCTGCGTTCAACAAAATATCATAGAAATATAGAATAAAAATCATAAGATGAATGTTTTTGTTTAGGTGCTTCAAAATGAACTTTTATTTCAATTAGTCTTTATAAAAATTGCCTAAAATCAATGGGGCAGTTATTCATTTTTAGCTGCCTTATAAACAGGGAGTGACATGGATTTAGAGTGACCAATAACCTTAAGAAAGGGGGATTAGTGAAATATTGCATTAAAATATTTTTTTTGATTTGCTATATTTTAATATTGTATTGATGTAACATGAACAAGACAGAAGATATTTTATCCACAAGCTTTTCTCGTAGTATCTGGCCTTTCTTTCGATTTTTTTATCTTGCTAGAAATTTATTATATTTATACATTAAAAATACAATAGTATAGTTTTTTCGTTTTTTTTTTTATAAAGGCGGTTCAATTTGAATGGGTAAAAAAGCGATATCCGACCCTTTATGCAGAAATAAAGAAATACGTTATCAACAAACAGTTTCTACCTACTGGTGGTACTTGGGTAGAGATGGTATGATGACATTATTTCTGACATTATGACACTACAATTTGAGCTTTCATGGTTTATAATATAAACAAAAGTCATGTTTAATAACATGGCTGCATGAAAACGTGTTGTTTTCTTGTATCAGTTTATCATTAATATTTTTTTTCCTGTATGGCTGTATAATTGTCTGCAAATGTGTGTCTGTGTGTTTACCTGTATAGCTGTATGGTACAAATAATGATGATTTTCACCTTTATAGCTGTAAAGCTGATTTTTAAAATTTAATACATATTTTTATTTAGTTTTTTTTAAATTTATTTAATTACCAATAAAAACCAAATAAAACTAGCGTATTTTGACCCATATTGTAATCAACTGAAAGTTTAAATTTATGTTTCTTGACGCCGGGTCAAAAGTCAAGTCAAAATACCTCATCATGCAAATCTATTTTCAACTAAAAAGGAAGTTTGAAGATATATGCCTTTTTGTTTGCATATTTTTCCGTGATTTATTATTTTATTTTCTCATGTTCTTATAATTGCTAAAGTACTGGTGGAACAGTGAATTGAGTAATGCTACTGGCTTTTTGGAGATTTTCATACCTTTACTTTATTTTACATTTGCTGATTTTATGAAGCTAGTCCCTTGGATTTGAAAAGCGTGAGAGAAAAATTATTTCTTAGGATGGAAATCTACCAAGTGGTGAATCATTTATACGGCAGTTTTTGTATGGTCAACGGTTTTTTAAAAAGGAGTTTGGAAGCTATTGTGACACTGTAAGATAATTTAAATTTCAACAAAAATAAGTTTATAGATATCCTTGTAATTTTCACAGCTTTTTACATTTCTTGTACTAAACAAAAGGATGAAGGGGGTTTATTTGAGGGAGGTTGTATCAAAAAAGAAGAAATATCAAATAAGTATTAAAGGGGATTTTTATGTTTTCATTTAAAATTTCGGGGTCACCAGACATCCCAAAAGTGTTTAGATTTTTGCTTAACTTAATTTTTTCATTTGACTGCCAAAAAGTTAGTACTTCCTACATTTTGTTTGCTAACTGGTCATACTTTTTACTTTAATATTTCCTGTATTTTGCTTGCTAATAGTTCATAATTATTTATGTATTGTGCTTGCTAACAAATAATTATTTCTTGTATTTTGATTGCCAACAGGTTATAAATTTTTGGTGAATGATTTAGTTTTGATGGTATTTTGATTTAGTTTTGGTTACCTGATACATTTGGTTATTCTGCACAATTACCACAGATTATCCGCCAAGCTGGAATTAAAAATTTCTTGACGCAGAAGCTGAGCTGGAGTCTTATCAACAAATTTCCTGTAAATGTTCTATACTGTTTAATGAATGAAAAAAAAATTTTATTTAACAAGATGAATTTCAATTAATGCTGTTGAGTATAATTAACTGCATGAGCAAACCCTAAAAACTTTTAATTCTATTGAACTATTTTGCAATTTTTATATTTTGTTCTCTCGGGTATTTAGGTATTATTTCAGGTATTCAGCCTTTTTATGCCCGAGTTTGGCGACAAAATGGTTTTCCAAAAATCCGCTTTTTTATTTTCTTTTTAAATTTGTTTTTTAACTTACTGTAAAGTTTTTTATACAAGCTACGTTTTTCGCTTTTTATCAAAGTTACTTTTCCATTCAGTAGAGAATTTTGATTAGAAGTTACATTTTTTTTATTTATCTCAAGAAGTTATGTTTTGATTATGCTTTTTAAAAACATCTTCAACCATTTTAAAAGTATTAGGATATTTTGTATTGGTAACTTCTCCAATTAATGTTCTTTATTTCATAGTCTTGGAAGCTTATTATTTTACTCTTGGAATCCGTTTAATATGTTTTTCGCTCCTAACATTTATAAAAAGAATGAAATTTTTGTTATATAGGGTAATCTTTTATTCTATATCTAGCATAGTACTTTCATGTGGCAAGGGATTGATGGAAGTCAGTAAGTTTTTTATTTTTTCTACTATAAAATATTTGCATTAATCTGCTGTTACTTGCTTGATTATGATTAAACCTGCTCTTCAATGTTTTTGGTTAAAAATATAAATCCTTACAATGATTCCATTAAAATTGGTCGATGGCTGTAAGATGAATTTAGATTACTAGAAGCATATTTACATAATTTTTAAGAAATTTAGATTTGTCATTTGTGGTGAAGTTTCAGGAGACAACCAGCTCCTGTTATCAGGCAAGATATAAAATAAATTCTTAAGTTTATATAGGTTTTGGAAGACTCGACATTCCAGAGGTACACATTTGAAGAAGGCAAGTGGTTCGTTTGGATGCAAAATTAAGTTACAAAGTGTCTGGTACGAGTATAATGTTGCTCAAAAATTAAGAGTTTAATGTTTCACTAGGTATGTAAGAGTTGTTTACTTTCAACTAACAGGCTGTTCTTTAGTAATCGGATCAACTTTTATCTCGTCCGATAAATTTATTTGGATTGTTTCTAATAGTTAGAACAGTGTTGAGGTGATGTTAAAATCTATATAAACTTTAAGATTTATTTTTGCCTTGCCTGATGAGGGGATCAGCTTATCTCCCAAAATGTCGCTACGAAACTCATGTAATGTTAATAAGCTTAATTCTTATTTAATTTTTTTTAGGTTGTCAATGTTTAATAACTATGAATGCTTTATTTATAGGTGCCTCACTCATTTCCCACCTGCTGATACATATGAATCTTCTGCTACATTTAGTGATGTGTGTTTTCTACTTTTATGTCATAGCTATTCTCACTAGTTCGTAGCAATATTAATACAATGAAATGCCTAGTATTTATGATAAAAAGGTTTATGATATGACATTTCCCGAGACCTAAACATTTTTCAATCATCTTTATATAAATCTTAAAATCAAGTTTCTAGTTTAGTCTTTTTTTTTTTTTTTTTTTTTGTGTGTTCGAAAACTCAGAAGAATTAATCAGTTTTTTAAAATTTTGGATACAAGACTTTTTTTGCTATTCTTTCATCTTACAATTATTTTTTTTATTTTAAGACATGGCACACTTTTCTTCTTCGTGATTTTCTAACACTTTGAGTTTTGCTGAAAAAATTTTGAAGGTTTTCCATGAGGCATGAGGCTTTCATGAGGCTTCATGGGCAAAGCACATGAAGCTAAAATTTGAAGTATGTGATATTGTATGCATAAGGCATAAAATTGTTTTGTTCATTGTTAGTGGCTATGCAATTAGGTTATTTTGTTACCCTTTGATGGGTTAAATTTAGTTATTTCTCGTCTACTTCTACTAACCTGTTGATATAGATCAGCATTTTTCATATTTTTGATCCATTCCTTGTATTGGGCTTTTGTATATTTTCCAGTAGAAATTTTGATAAACAAAAATTCTGTATCAAAACTTGCAAAAATCATAAAACGATTTACTTTGTTTGGTACAATCACATGTGCGATGCCGTCAATATTTTTATTTCAAATAAAGTCTTTGTTCTAAAGCAAAAAAACATTTTTATTTGAAATAAAGTCTTTGTTCTAAGGCTAAAATTCACGGAAGGGTTTTTTTCTTCTAGATAACTGTCTATATCTTAAATCTTGATTGGAAGTTAACCCTTAGCGTCCCATTCCCCGACCAGTCCGGGACATCGATTTTGATTTTGGAAGGGGCATTTGACTTTGCTCATTCATGCATAAGTATTACGAGCCGTACTACTTCTTATTACCTATAAAAAGGCAACAAAGGAGTTCTGTCTCTTTACTTCGTGTCAAAAACAGCAATTAAAAAAGAAAAATATGAGGAATCAAGCCCCCATCTTTTGGTTTATAAACCTTTCAGCTACAACGACAAACAGAGGAATTGATTCATATTTTTATTCATGTTCATATTTTAACTTCGGTGGTATCCATCTCTGCTGCTATGGGCATAAAAGAATCCATTTATAATCCTTAAGTAGTATCAATTTCATGGTGGTTCTATAGTTGGTTTTATAACTAACCCTTATCAGCTAGCAGTCTTATCTAACAACAATGGGTTGGGATCCTGCATTCGATTCTCATAGAACACGATTTGAACATTGTTAAAGATTTATTTGATTTTAACCATCACCATCTATCTTGGTCTAAAATAACATCTAAAAGTTGGTTGCTTGACACTTGACCGCAACACATTTCTTCTTTGGTTATAGCACTTTTACAACCCTAGTTCAGCCTTAGAGAAAAAAAAGAAATGTTAAATAAAACTTCCTCACCAACCATGCATTATCAGAAATAAAAGTTAGATAAATTAATAAATAAAAAAGAAAAACTGATGGTTTTGTGGTGTTGATACGAGGTGTATAAATTGGTAATAATGTAAAACCGTAATTTCATGTTATCTTATGTCTTTTTACCCAACGGATAGATTGTCACATCCTTCAACTTTATTAAACAGGCTTTAAATTAAGAGCTGAGTTTACTAATGTTATAAACCTGTGGTTATAGAGTTATTATTAACTTTAAGATTAGGGTTGTGAAGCATAATGAATCTTTCCTCTAAGATTTATATAGCTAACAGTTATGTTGCTAACGCAATCTTCAGGTGGTAAAATATTTCTAAAAAAACAAAATAACAAAGTAAACTATAAATGCTAAATTTTCATATGAGCAATCACTAATTATCATTAGTTTTCTAATTTACCTTGTTTTGCATTTGACAAAAAGTGGATATGTCATGCATTTGTGATTACAGATAATAAATTACGAAATAAATTGTCCAATATTTGTTATATATACACTTTTTCTCTCCCTTTACATAAAAAAAGCTATAGAAGTCATAATAAAGCTTTGTTTTAATCAAAAAAGATATTTAGTTTTTTACTCGTAATAGACATATAGCCTCATGTCATTGGCCAATCAATTATATTTTGTTAATGTTATGATTTATGAATATTCATAGTTTGCTTAGTACAGTTATTAATATTTAAATACAGTCATTTGCTGTGAAATGTGAATTGATACTCGGTTGTTTTCCAATTTTTGAAAAATTTTAATTAAACACATAAATCCAACCGCACATATGTGTGCTTTCATCCATTTGTCTCACTTTCTTCAAAAAGTGTTCTACTGACTTTTTTGAAACTTTGCATTTTTTCTCATTATAAGGAAGAATCTGTAGCTTTCAGATTTTTCAAAACATTTAGACAGGTGGCCACCCAAAAAGCTGCTTTAAAATCACCTGATTTTTGACTTAAAATTTTTCAAAAATGTTCCTAGATTTTGTCCAAACTTGGCAAATTAATTTTAACTTGTAAAACTGGTGAGAAATATTTGGGTTTACGAATTATGCTTTTATTAGTTTTGTTCAAAATTCATAATTTTCCGAAACAACTTATCGTAAATGTGACTTAGACTTAAAAAGAAATTTTGTTGATTGGAAAATGATACCCAATAAATGCTGTACGACTTAAATGATAAGAAAAATTAAAATGGTAGAAATGGTGGAATTTTTCAATTGTTGATGTGTGATGTTTTTAGAACATGGTAACATCTATGATTTCTCACTACTAGACAAAATAATTCTGTTTAAATTGCTTTTTTATATGTTTATAAGCTCGTAAAAGCAATGCTTTTGACATTCTCATGTCATAGACCAGAAAATTTCATTTAAATATAAAACGTCTTTTTCAAAAAAAAAAAACCCGGTCCTTAGACCTTGAAAAAACGTGAAGATGAGTAGATTCTTTTCAAATTCTGCCAAATGGCATGTTCTTCACTTTTTTTTAAATAGTTATATCTTTCTGATCTCTTTTTGATATGAAATTTGACAATTGCATATTATAAGGTTGCAACAAGTTTACTCTGCACGAGCAAGCTACTTTTTAGCATCAATTTAACTAATTATTGTGATTTTGGAGTGCCATCTAGTTTTCTCTCTTTAACAATTGGTTATAACCTAGATGGTTACTCATAGTTACTAATTTAAAATTTATATAGGTCTTAATTGATTTAGAACCAAATTCCATTATCTAAAAGTATGTTTTAAGTCTTAAACTTTAAATTGATCCCATATTTCAGATTTACAAAAGTGCGTCACAGAATAAAGATTGTGGTGTCACAAAAAATTCTATGTTACTTTATGGCTTTGGCGATGGAGGTGGTGGACCGACGTAAGTTTTTTTTGTTATATGTGCTGAAAGAAAGTCTTATTTTAATTAAACGAAACTTTAACGATGAGGTATAAAGTTTATTAATTTATATTATTATATATTATATTAATTTATATTATAAAATTTTATAAAAACTTCCTATAATTAATTTGTTGATATGATCCACAAGATTCCAATTAAGTTTAATCTCTAGTCATCAATTTTTTGTATTGTTATTCTCATCAAATACATAATAAACATGGGTTCATTAATTTTTTTTAAATGGTTACTACTCAACCTGAAAAAATTGTAAACAAACGCAAAACAGGTAAAACCTGGAAAACAGAAATAAAGTTAAAAATTGGGTCACTGGAAAAAAAATATGTATATATATTGCATAAAATAAAACGTTGATTCCTGTAAAAAAAATAAGATCAGGCTGATGGAAAAAGAACCTTTCGAGAGAAGTTAAATTAAAAGAAAAATTGAGTGGTAGACCCATTGTATTTAAATAACAATTGATGCTCTCTATAATTCATTTTAGAAAACTTTGTGACAATATGTAATAAACTTCAAGCCAAAGTACCATAATCCTGTTTTAAATTTTAGGGAGGATATGATAAACGATATTGAAAGACTATCAAAATCAAATCAATACCCCGGGTAAAATTTATTATTTATAAGGTAAACACCGAAATGACGCCTCGTATGTGTGAAATTAAAAAACTTTATCATGGATTTTGAATATTTTATGTTTTTTGATAACCCAACTTATAAATGGCATTCCTATTATCAAGTTTTATGAGAAAGTCTTAAAGGTTGAGTGTTGGTTTATTTAGATTTGCTATAGCCACATAAATCCTCAATTAAATCATGGCAATAAATTAATGGACATCAGGAAATTTCTGTATATTGTATCTTTTATCTATCTAGTATCTGGTTTAACATTCTCAACTCTTGTTGTGTTTGTTTTTGCCATATGCCCAAATAAATACATTCATCTAATATTTAAATTTATTGCTAAATTATATATCAAGACAACTTAAAATGGTTTTTGTGTAAGTGAAATGTTTAGGGTCCTATTAGAGGGACCAAAGTTATTGAGTTCCAAAAAGAGATATATTTATTTAAACGTTAATAAAATAAATTCTCATAGTGGCTGTAAAATCTCAACCTGGTATGTCTAAAAAATCTCTAAAATTTGTCCCTCAAAGAAAATAGAATTTTTTATTGTGAATTTTTTTTATCTTTATCTTATTTGTTCTTTCAATATCTTCAATTTTCTTTAAAATTTCTAGCATAGAAATACTGTATGCTTTTATTAGCTACTTTCATACGCGGTTTGAATTGAGAATTTTATGCTGGAGGGACAAATAACAAAAACATGATAAGAAAGAACTGCGTTAACGTAGGGAAGTCAATAATAACCATTATTTTGTTGATAATATTTTTCAAAATCTAAGGAAAACAAATGTTTCTCTTTATCTAAATTATTATTTATTGATTAAAATAAAAATATATATATTCTTTGATATAGAATATAATTATATCTAACCTAAAACAAAATTATAAACCCCGTCTGTAACAAATCTAAACAAACTATTTTATTGGCTAATAACCTGAAAAAATCGAGCGCTTGACCATTCAAATTATGTAAATAAAAAAAAATCATTGACATAGATTTTTTAAAGTTTTATTTTTATCAATAACAAATAGTATTATTTAAATAATTTTTTCATCATGGTTAACTGGTTTTGCACCTCTACGTTATGTTTTAATAACTTTATAAGAAAAACTTCAGATGGCCTTAGTATACAATTCTATCGTTTACCAAAGGATAATAATAATATTCAGCAAGAATATACACGAGTTTTACACACAGAAGGATTAAATTTTAAAAATGGACATATATGTTGTGAGCATTTTTCATCTGGTGTTCGAACCTCACCTATTGATATTCCTGATATACCAGCTCCACCTTCTCAGATACCGATTATGGAGAAAAAAATCGAAAATGCTACAAAACATTTCAACAAAATAAAAAACCCCGGTGTATCAGATCACTAAAAAGAAAACAACTAAAAAGAAAACTTGTGCTAATGGTAACTCTGTCAAAAACATTATCAGCAAAAAGAAAAGGACCAAGTGATCGAAATGAACAAGATGTAAATATTAAAAAAAAAAAAAAAATCACACTAAATGAAAACTCTTCAAAGAAGCAACTATTTTCTCAACTTAAAAAAAAACGAAATGAAAACATTGGATTAAAAGCAAAACTCCTCTCATAGGAAGAAAAATTTAAAAAGATGAACACTGAAGTTAAAGCTCTAAAAATGAAAAACAGTATACAACAAATTACAAATAAAAAACTAGCTATAAAAACTAAACAACATAATATACAGAATATGATATATAAAAATATAAAAATTTGTTTTATCTCCGCCTCAGTGCAAAACTATAAAATATTATATTTACATAATATAAAATTTGTCCCTACAGCATAAAAATTAGAACCCAGGCTCCACTTTATGAAAGTCGATAATTAAATAGATTGCTTTTTTCTTTTTCTTTTATTTGAAGAATTATCCATTCTTCTCCTACTCAATTATTTGATGCCCTTTCAAAGAATCAATCTAAACTGCACACTTGGGTGGGAGAATTGTATTTAGAGCTTCATCAAGGAACATTCACTACACAAGCTAAGGTACATTATTCTGAATTTAACGTCTAATACAGTTTCCTCATATAGCATTTTTCATCATTTGTGACTGGACACTTGATACAAGAATTATAAACATACCTGTTTATAAGAAATTTTGGTGACAAGTGAGCAACTGCACTTTCAAATCATTTCAAAAATTGAGCATTTAAAATTTTTTCCAGAAAAAAAAAATTCATCCAAACCTCTAATTATGAAAGCATTTAAATTAGCAATTAAATTTCTTTTACAACTTAAATCTCAAGAGTAAAATTTCTCAGACGATTATTGACATAAAATTTGTTTTTATTGCTATTCTGGTGTACAACTTCAAAGTGCATTAATAATTCTGGTGTACAACTGCAAAGTGCATTAATAATTCTGGTGTACAACTGCAAAGTGCATTAATAATAATGTTAGTATATGAAATACTTGTCATCCTGACCTAGCATTAGATAAGTTTCAAGGATTCAAACAATTCGTAGCATAATAACTGTTAATCTGTTTACGCCATAATTACTTATCTGCTATTCAACTCACATGAGAAACAGGAAAGTGTTTTTTATTAAAGGCTTTGGAAATGGAAGACATTGCTCTAATTTAAAGAGCTAACCTTAAATTTTACAGTAATGCCAGAAAATTTTGAGATTCTAGAAATATTACACAAAAATCATCCATAAAAACAAAAAAGAAAACAAATACTTCATGTTGTTCTTCATGTTGTTCTTTTTGATATGAAAGCCCACAGAACTTTTTTAACAATCGTGTAAAAAAAAGACTTATTTATCAGGATAAAGCAATTGTTGAATGGGATTATTTTATTTTGTCTCTATATTTGTCAGGTTAAGAAAAAGAATCGGATGTGTGAGTTAATTCTACGTAAGAAAGAAATAATTGACACTCTCTGCTACCTGGAAAGTAAGTCGAAGTTTCATCTTCATTGTTAGTACACCTTTGTTTTTAATTAAATTAAAAAGCTATATGGTAGGACAATTATTCGTTACACAGTTTATCCAGTGTATTGAAAACATTCCTAATAGAATAACCTTGTTGATAACATTTAATAAAGTATAATAATACTGATGAATAAATATAGGGCATTTTAAGAAATATACCATTTTATTGATTTTAAAGATACATTGTTAAAAGCAGAAAAAATAAAGAAATATGAACTTCCAAAACACAACATTATTTTGAGGTGCTAAAGACATGATCTTAAAGCAATAAAAAAAAATTTTTTTATTAATTCTTTTTGCTCAAAATGGAAAATTCCTGGTGAATTTTCTTTTGTTGTGTTAGAAACAAGAATTTGTTTATAATTTCAAAACTTGATAAATGTAGTTGTTGTGTGTTTAATACTGTCTGCTTTGCTTTTCATTTTGGAGTTGTATAATATAAGGTAAAGTGAGTGACTGTTTTATTTTTTCAATGAACTCTTTTGAAAAAATTCAATGGACTTTTTTTAACCAAAAATGTAATTTTTGAAATTTTTTCATAACCTGTTTAAAAATTCTTGCATGGAACTATAACTATAACCATAGAAGTCATTTATTGTCTCAAATAGCCGCCTATTAGAGTCTTTCATTTTTTTTTTTCTTTTTAATAACGGCGTAGATATGGTAATTTTAAACCTAAAAAAACAGCATTTTAAATTTTCTTCAATAAATTATATTTTTAAACGTTTAGTTTGAAGTCACAGGAACATAGGCAGTATCTTTTGTGGTGTTTCAAGTACCTGTCAAAATTTTTCCAAAAAGGAAATTTTTCTTAAAATTGGGTTCTGATTCTACTGAAAAGTTAAAAATTTTTTAATAAACTGAGGAACGTAACAACTTTATTGCTGATTTAATTTCCAGGAATTTATTAGTAACTAACAAGTCCTCGTTTGTTTTCTAATTATTTTTTTAACATCTAAGCAATGCTTGTGCTTTCGTTTTGCTTTTCAGTAATGGATTACCTCGATCAAACAATCAAAGTATTCCACATTGGTTTGCATTTAATGCGAGAAAGTAATAAGACAATAATATAATTACAAACAAATTCAGGAATATCAAGAAGTAACTTTTCTTCCCCTGTAAATCATATTTGGATATTTAT